>JASDQU010010368.1:120788-212589 GCA_032191745.1 Picea mariana | reverse complement strand
TCTTTTTCTTTGCATTAATAAACTGCTCCAAGTGGCCGCGTTGGTTGGGGCCGTGGATGTTTCCCCGTAGGGGTTTTACCACGTGAAAACATCGGTGTGTTGATCTTTGATCTGGTTATGTGAGTGGTTACTGAAGGTGTTCGTCCTCTGTTGCAATACCTGTGTTTTCGAACACACAGCCTACGATCTAATCCTGAGATCTTCCTCCTCTCCTCTGTTCTAGCTCAAAAACTTACAAACTTGGTCCATGACAATATTACATAACACATCAACGCATATCTAGCTACGATAGAGTATTGCGGAAACTAAACTAATACAAAAGAGAATCAACCTCTCTATGATACCTGTGTATCTCTATTCATATATATCAGGCTCTTCATCTATTTTACAATGTATTACCAAAACCCTAACCCTACCGACGTTAGGTCTTCCTCCCATGCACGTGTGTTGTTCTTCCTCTAGCTATTGTTTTCCTTGTGCACACTTTCTTGCATGTGTGCGTACTGTTACCTTCCAGTTGTTACTTCCGTTTCTGCACGCTTTCTTTCTCATGATCCTTCTTTTTTCCACTTCGTCCTGGTGCCAATAGCGCCGTTGCCGAGGAACGAATTGAAGACATTTCCCTAGGTAAGAACAACAACGAGCTTCTGATTCTGAAGGTGCATCAGACATCAAAACCATTGAAGATTGCAACTTGCACCTGACAACTCCACTATCGAAGACTCCACTGGGGAGGATCCTGTTGACAAAGAGATGACCATACCAAAGGGGAATAACATGTATCAGTTTATGATATTTATTCATGAAATCCTGTTCTTTTTTATCAGCTCATTTCTCTCTTTCCCTTCACATATAAAGAGGATTATCCCATGCTTTGTCTATTCAGATGATAATAGGCCTTCCTTTATTTATCCATCCTTGGAAGAAGAAAACATGCCCTCTTCTTGTGTTGTAGATACCGATCTCGTGTCTTCACCTCTGCCTATTCATAAAAGTGAGATCTGTATTGCATCTCCTCTTGAAATTGATCACCCTTGTAGCCCTGAGGAGGTTGAAAATAATTCACAGTCTTCTCAAATCTCGTTACCCTCCATTATTCCTGCTAAGCCTTTCCATCAACTCGTTAATCCTCATGATCAACCCACTTATTTTCAAATTAAAATCAGAATTAAGTTTTTTAAACCTTTAAGGATGCCACATGACCTTCATCCTTATCCTCGTTATTCCTTTGAGTATATTCCTCGGTTTTCTAGAGAGGATCATATTACAGTTGAGAGGCATTTGAAGGCCTTTGAGAGATTTGTTGATCAGTTTGAGATTGTTCCTAATGATGTTGCCATGAGGTTGTTCTCACAATCCATGTTTGGATATGTTGCTATGTGGTTTAGATGTCTGGAAGCCGGTTCTATTGGCTCCTAGACCAAGATATGCCATGCATTTTTAAAGTAATGGGGTGAGAACAAGTCCCTTGATCCATACTGGTTTGAGTTTAAGGCCTTGAGGACAGGGGAAGAGGAAGCCTTGGATGTCTTCAACATGATGTTTTATAATGTTTATCATAGTATGCCTATGGAGATCAAACCCATAGAGACTGCTGCCATGGTGTACTATGTCATGGATCAACATCCAGAGCTAGTCCTTCTCCTGAGAGAGAGAAAATATTCATCATTAAGACACCTATTTGAAGATGCTGAATAAGTCGAATAGAACAACGAGGCTAACAAGGGGTTTCATATGCAAGCATATCTTGAAAAATTTCATGTTCCTAAGTAAGAATACTGTCAGCATGTTTCAGATTCTGAGAAAGAAGATAGTGATTATGAATCAAATATGGAACAACAACAAGGAAAAGATATCACAGTTTTTGATGATTGAGAGTTGTTTTCGAAGGAGCAGGGAGGTTTTTTATTTGCAAGAAGAGAGGCATTTACAGAGGAGCACCCTGGTCTTCTAAAGAAACCAGTATTCTGTCACATGATTCATGATCCTATGGATATACACATGGAATCATATGTTTCATATTTTGAGTATTTTCAAGAACATACCACGAAGCCTTTTCCTTTATACATTGAGGAAAAACATTGTGTGGAAATCCGCCATTTTGTTCCTACAGAAGACAAAGGGCAGAGCTTTCCCATGTTTCATGTTTATGATAATTATGATTTTGATCCTTGGGAGAGTCATGAAGAAGAAGAGGGAGAACCAAATGTGCAGTTCATATCTTGCCCAGAGCCTGCAAATGAGAAACCATCACCTGAGATCAGTCCGCTTGCATCAGTCGTTCGCTCACCTGTGCTTGCCAGAGACATTAAGCCATGTGTGAAAAACTGTAAGACAAAGCATGTTTTCTGTCACCAGCCTAGTGGGTTTTGTCATTTTCTCTATGAACCTGTAAGGGAGTACATGGATTTTGATTTCCTTCATATCTTTGAGCTACTCAAATTTATCCTGACTTCAACACTGGGAGGAGAGCTGAAAAGCATAATCATTTTGTTGTCACAGTTGCATTGTTTTTATTTGATCAGTGACAGAGTAAACAAGTTTGCAGCTAGGGAGTTGCTTGAATGGATATGGTGGAAGTTTTGTTT
The DNA here is from genome assembly GCA_032191745.1 of Picea mariana. NCBI lineage: Eukaryota > Viridiplantae > Streptophyta > Pinopsida > Pinales > Pinaceae > Picea > Picea mariana. Next base: position 210,001 of record JASDQU010010368.1, on the reverse strand, counting down.
CACCTAACGCTTTGTAAAAATCAATTAGTCTAGGAATGTACATAAATAAGCTCCTATTGGAGCCCATGTATTTTTCTTTCATTTTTAGGATAGTGTGCTTGTCGGCCTTTAATCCTCAATGTGATTCTTTTTGAGCATGACTACATATCCCGATGCATAAGGCGACTGGAACTGTTTGTTCTTGGTAGCTTGCATGGAGCATGCCATCCCTAGTGGAGCCAAATGTTATCACATATAGTTGTCAAGGGCAACAGGTTGTCCAAGTTCGTAGCCTGCACAAGAAATGTCAAAGAACAACATTCAGAGAAGTCCATTTTGGCCTTGAAATGCAAGCAACAGGTGAGATCAACTTCAACGGTGGACATTCTTGAGAATATTAGATCGACGGTTCGTAGGAATCGGGGGTTCGAAATATAGTTAAAGTTGTTTGTGAAAGGTCCGAAGTCCTAAAACTCAAAGTGAGAATGAGCCATCCGATATTGAGGGGGACAGGTGGTAGTCGATCCAAGCGTTCAAGAAAATGAGCTTCGGGAGTTTCTAAGTGCATAAAACTTCCGAATAGCCGAAGCCCAAATTCCTAAAGAAATCGTGGACTATTGATCTCAAAATCAGCAGGGAGCCATTGATCTTGGCGGCACTACCTCCCAAAGTCCCGAAGTGCCCAAAGTCCCAAAGGCCTGAAGCGCCGAAGTGCTCGAAGTCCCGAAGCACCCGAAGTCCTGAAGACCCGAAACACCCGAAGGCCGAAGGCCCAAAGTAAGTCTCAACCATCCAATTCAAATGGAAACGCGGTGCCATATCTAGGGCTCTGGAGGAAAGAGAAGGGGAAAAATAGAGATTTGAGTTTTGATTTTCCTGGAGCCTGGAGACCCGAAGGGATATTAGTCGTTGATCCAAGAGCCACGCATCGCCAGATCCTTAGCTTTGGGTAAAAGAATATGGAAGAGGATGAGGTTTGAGATTTGATTTTCCTAGAGTCCGGAGACCCAAAGGAGATCTCAGTCGTCGATTTAAGAGGATACATGTTAGTTATCAGTATGTACATCTGGCGCACTTGTCAGACGTGACACCTAGCATATTTTCGGTAGTGACACATGGAACTTAGTCCAGGAAGTCGTGGGCATATCATTCGCTTCTTTCTTAGTGACATGTGTCACTTATCTTTCATGACACGTCAACATAGTAGTGACAGCTCATCCTCTGGGAGGTGTTATTATTCAACGCAAGAGTAGCATCCCCCTCCCCCAAGGCATAATTTGGTGGATTCTAAAGTTGGCAGGTAGTTAATCTTGGCAGTAGTGCTAAATCTAGCAGGTGCACCCAGATCACAGACCACATCTAGATTAAGGTCATGCTTCATTGCGGGGACGCAACTTGCTCGATCAATAAAATTATTGAGTGGTCCCGCAATTCAACCGTGGTTTGGAGAAAGTGATATGTGGCAGAAGGTGGTGGATTGCGAGCCCAAAAGTGGTGTGAGTTCAAACTATTTTTGACGGCCCCGCAATCATGTGCTCATATAGTGTCTGATCCGAGAGAAGCTCGTGGCTGCCCCCTAGGCACTAAGCCTCGTCCCGATTTCAAGGGTTTAGTTGATAAATGAAAGGACTGGTGGTTGGAACCTTGACTCACTTTGTAATTAGAAGGCATGGAGGGCTCAACTGTGGGGAATGAATCATCAGCCAAGGTACCCATATGGTCATATTTTCCTGCAGACCCATATCGATTTGAGCTCACGTCTAACAAAGGGATACATGCACAGTCTGACAGAAGACTGCTCAGACACAATGATTTGAATGTAGTGATGGGATCACACTCCTGATAGTCGGGGACTGATACAAGTATAAAGAGATAGTTTTGATATTTGATGAAGGTGGTCAACTGGTTGAACAAAGCTCCCTATTTTGTAATGTTTTGATGTTAGAACTGTTCTTTGGTTATGTATCATATTTGATACTTTCATATTAATAGAAGTCAGCCTCTTTCCATCTCTTTGTAAAAGCTGTGCTAAAACACTTGAGCATGGAGGATCCAATCGAGGGTTGTTATGTTGTTGTAATGTAGGTTTTATTGCAGCAGTATCGCGACCAGTTTTAGTCATCTTCCTTGTGATCTTTTCCCCTCTTACACTGAATGGCTCGGGCATGGAGGATTTAGTCAAGTTGTTGTAGCTGCATGGTGATGTAGGTTTGATCTTTGTGATATTGTGACTGTGTTGTTTGGACATATTTCAGTGTATGAAGCTTGAGCTTAAGAGTGATCTTGAGTCTAAGTTTTTCTTCTCCAAGCTGCTTGAAGGCCTGATGCCCATGGTAGTCTTGTCCACCTTTCTTACTAAGTCTTCCCTCTGCTCACACTTAAACTCAATTCACTGACTGAAGTTAGTTGTGGCCCTCATTTCTCTGTGCATTTCTTGTCCAGTTCTGTGTTGAACATTATTCATGTATTGACTTTTGTCCATTGACCTCCACTCATATAAAACCAACATCCACCAAAATATCTGATGGGTACTGGGCTTATCCTCCTGCAATATGAGGGTGACTCTCAGTGCTAACACATCTGTTGTAAATATTTTCAATAAATTTATGATTTCTTGATATCATTGAAACGAAAAATAAAAACATTTGTATCACATATCATCTCTATTCTACATGATTTTCTGACATTTTGCATTTTATTCCTCTTGCAGAACAAATCTTATTGAATATCAGATGAGGCTAAATACAAATTCAACACTCGTTTTTCAAACATTTGATTTCTCTAAAAACAGGTGATAAATTAATAATCCGCCTTGCTGAAAATTCAAAAGGAAAATAAGGTATGAGTTCCTACTCTTCTTATAGTTCAAATAAAATTTTAAGAAAATTCTTTTTGAAATGAATGTGATGGAATTTTTTCTCATATCAGAGAGGTATAAAATTATAACTTAAAGTGTCATGCTAATAAATTATAAAGCCATCTTTGAAATGAAAATAAAAATTATAATAAATGAACTTGAAAGAAGTCTAAACTAAAGACACAAATTTGTGTGGGATTAGGATATTTTGTTTTAGATTCTCTGAATATTTGATTTGGTTACCTTTTATCTATCCCCATATTTTTATTCATTACAAATTTTCTTTTTCCTTTCTCTCCCTTTTTAGTCTTCATAAAAACAAATAAACTTACCTTGAATTTGAAAACTTAAAAACATATTTTCAAAACAAGATCAGGTGAAAATCTTTATGTTCCTTTGATTTTAATTTAAAAAGTATGTCTAGGATAATCCTGATAATTTTAGCTCTGCTATCGGACTTTAAAATAACTAATTCGCTCAAGTTTGATCCCTAAAAAAATTAAAATCCCCATAAACAAACCTTCTTTTCAAAAAATTTAAACAGATATCATCCCTTGTATGTTATATACAGATTGATTGCCCCCACTTCAAAATATTAAAATATAAGACATATGGTGAAAGGAAATTCATAATTTGATTTGCCCCATCTTGTCCAAAAGAGATGATGAAAGGAAATTCATATATTGATTGCCCTCATCTCAGCGAAATGCCAAAGTGTTAATTGAAGTGGTGAAAGGAAATTCAATGGGGGACATAGATAACTTCACCGGGGTACTGAACAGGCTCGCTGGCAGTGAAGCAATATCTATTATATCTGAAAGGATTTCATACATATCTATATGTCATACTCTGTTATCTAGTTATCTTTCCGATGATATTTACATCCTAAACCAATTTGGGATTCCCTAAATAAATATGTTACATCTGCTTAACCTTGAAGCAAACAAAGTCAGTCGAAGCTTGATATTTTAGTTAAAATTATTTTGATTATCTTAAACAATTCTGAAATCAGTTTTAGAAAAATGAAATTTTAAATAGCATAACTTGAGATCAATCATTAAGTATGTTTTGAAGGTTTTTGAGATTTGGTTAAGTTCATTTTTCTATGTATGATTAATTCTTAAATGAAACTAGAAAATGTTTTTCAAAAAGAAATAATGACTCCATTTACCCAATAAAGGCACTTAGTCTACTGTTCTTTCGTGCCTCACAGGGAGTCACAATCCCTAGATGAAGCCTATGTTAGAACAAATATAATTTTGAGCGTTTGAACTTTAGATCTTGTCTCTTAGAAATACAATTTCTTACCCAAAAACGCAAAAACTTAGAGCGCTTCCTTTTAATTTTAAATTAAATCCATTGGTTGTTATTTATCAACAAGGCGCTTACAATATCTATCGTCGATGAGTTACTCTAATTTGATAGAACGGTCCTAATGATCTACGAAGTTTTGAAGCTTCCTGATTTTTAAAAGAAAGCCTTTAATGGTCGCTTTGGAGCTTCATGCTTCGGGTATTCTGACAAATCTTAACAACAAAAACCCCGAAACTCCGAAGTCTTGAAGATATTCATTCGTGATAATTCCTAAAGGACTTACAGACGAATCATAGGACACATATCCTTTAAAAATATTTTCTTGGGTTGACATGTGGCACTTATTTTTGACATTTACGTCAGATGATTCACACGTTTTCAAGGGACACATGGCACCTCTCTTTTCTTGACACATCATCAATAATGACATCATCTCTTCCACATCACTCCGAGAGATTTCTCTTTGGGATTTTTTGATTTCACAATCCCTGGAGTATAAAAGCGTCGAAGTAAAGTAATTACAAAAAGTAAAAAAGGGTTTCAAAGAGTTAATAAAGGAGTTAACGACTTTAATTAGTCATGATTAAGTGTTAATTAATCACTTCGCAGTTCCAGGTTTCAGAAAATTTCTCTTGCGCTATATTCAAAACTTCTGAATTTTGAACTTCCGATACTTAAAGTTAATACAACGTTTTAAAACATGATTAATTAAAACATAAAAGTGATTACTTAGATATTAAATCCTCTGTGAATTCGGACTTCGAGAGATTTCCATCCTATCACATCCAAAACTTCCGAACACAGAACCGTCGAAGTATTAATGGAATTTATGATTGATTAAGGTTAATGATTTCAAATAAAGATTGCGAATCACTAGGAAATAAACTCCATTAAATATTTAATAAATTCTTCGTCAGTAGATCTATACGAAGATCGATATATTTTTTGAATAAAGCACTTCAAATTTCAAAATCATTTTACCATTTGCAATTAGCAGGTTTTTATTCAATGTAGAGCTTACATACTTCTCTTGATACAGGTAGGCTAATTATGTTTCCTTGAGAATTATGGTGCCACAAAAAGCTGCAAAGAATCTTGATGCATTGGGTGACTATTCAAATCCAAGTGCATATGTTCTATCGGACGCAACTCCATGAGTTACGGATGCCATTAAAACTTGGAAGCAAGTGTTCGATATCTTGGAGAATGAGATTATTAACTGTCCAGACGACTTTGGCGAGGAAGGCAATGAGTCCTTTGCAACTAATCTTAGATTTGTAGCACAGTCACAACTACATAATATTGTTTCATGACCTAGAATCATACCCTACAACGATATGATAAATTGGGCTTTAGAACATGTCAACATCCAAAACATGAGCGTCATCAACCACCATCAAGCCGTCACCATCTCTTTCCGGCCAGAGAATCTACAAGTAATGTACAAGATTTCCCCTACCCCTACATACACTTACAATGCTGCATTTCTTCTAGATTTTGAGAGAAGGGAATGCGCTCAATATGATAGAAATGGTCATGATATAGTCAAGACTTGGTGGGGACATACAAAAAAATTCAGAGCTGATGCTCATGGTATGTGTTAGTATCCAGATACTAAATATTCAATTTTCCCCTTGCTGCAAGAATGGGGTTATTCTTGTAGCACTAAAAAGTGTTGTTCCAAAGCACCGGTATTGCATATGCTAGAAATAGTGCTGAAATTTTAAATCGCCTCATTAGAGGAGGTACACGAAGGTTGGAAGTTATTATTCCATACACCCTTGATGTATGGCTATGATTCCTTGATTGATATAAATTTTCCTTTAAAGGATAATATTTATTAAATGTTTTCCAAATTGTTTTTCAGGTTTCATTGGCCTTTGCGCAGGGTTGCTTTTATTATAAATTTCACCAAAATTTGGTTGCGCAAGAAGGACAAAATCTATTCCTCGAAACCACACACCTACAGTCATACAAGACACGAGTTAGTAAATACATGACACACAAGTCAAGCCAAAGCCTATTTCTAAGCGCCAAGCCACATGAAGGATAAGCCACAGATCTATGTGCAGAACGCTTTATCATCCATTTTGAGGGACGCTGATTTTACCAGTTGTAAATGAAAAGATCCATGTGTCAAAAAAGTCAAACACCTGCCACCAAAATGACATAGCTTTGTTTTGGACATCCAAGTGTTGGTCATATGTTGGGGTGATTTTTCTGATGGGGAAAAGGAACTATAGGCATACTTTCAAATGCTCGATTTCTTGAGTATCCAAGTGTTCTGTTCGAGCAGTGTTAACTCAAGGCATCATAAGATAAAACCTGGACGATAATATTTAGAGGGACCAAATGCAAGCGAGTACTCAGAAAAGCATTGATGGAAGCTCGAATATTCCAAGCATCTGGTGCTCTCAAACCTATGACCAAGTGTCAACGCTAAGCAGTAACTGAAAGCCATGTATCGGAGGTTAATATTTTCAAATGCGTTTCACATTGAGTTTTTCACAATGTCATTTCACAGATGCTGGAGAAATATAGGGTTATGAAAACCTTATTCCATCAAGCATCCATGACACAGTGCTTATTTGATGACAATGAGAATGAGACTTTGAATCTTAATTCATAAGTTGCCTCTTACAAGTCCTTCATTTGCAATTTTAATTGGACATCTCAGTGCTATTTGTGATGAATAAAAAGGTGAGGATATTAGTTCTTTTTGATGCTACTATGAAAAAGGTTTATCAGTATGAGCATGAATCTTGGTAGAATAGAAAAGGATGTTAAAAATAGAGAAAATAATTCTGGATGAGGATGTAGACAGTCGGGTAGGGAGACCTGCTAGGGTGGCAAGAGAGCCCAGAAATGTACCATTTGTTGATCAGGTTCCCCAAGTTCCATTATATTGACCTGACACAGTATTGCCTCAGCGTGCACCATATGTTGATGCCTATGCTTTGCAAGCATCAGATCCTTATGTCTCTATGGATTAGAGGTAGGTTACCACCTTCAAATCCATTGCCTGTGAGAAATGGGCTGGTATCGTCTTTTGATTATCTTGGTGTGGATATAGGGCTTAAATATTTACACCATCAGAGAATAAGAGAGAAGATTTACCTTGATGATATCAATAGGGCTTATGTGCCAAGAGAATTTGACTATGGTGAAGCTGCACTGCGTAGAGCCGACTTTACATCTCCACCTGGGCATTCATATTCTTCACTGATTGGGTCATCTTCACTATATCGATGCTGATTGAAATTTTATGATTTCTGGATGATTTGGTTTCGTACAATTTTAAATTGTTAATCTTTGGAGATCTGTTTCATGCTTTGTTTCAGTTTTTCAAGCTGCCAACAAGGTGAAAGAGATGAATCAAATATCCTATTTTTGACTTTATCCAGTAGCTAATGAATACATGTGGCAGAGTATTCCCATAATTTCAGGTCAATTCCAGATTTGTTGAGTAGAGGATAAATTGCATATGTGGCAGGGGATCAACTATTTTCCCAATATTTTCGAATTTTGTGAGAAAAAGACATGAGGAAGCATTCGAGTACAAGTGAAAGATGAACATGTGGCAAATTCATATTTAAATTTGTGGGCATTGTTTCTAAAGTTTAGCATCAATCTGAGGTACAAGAATAACAAGCAGAGGATCCCAGATTTGCCAGCAATTTGAGATATCTTGGAAACAGTTTAGTTTGTTTTAGATTTTGTTATGATTTTGTTTCCATAAAAATCAGCAAACAGTTATTATTATGAGGCCTATTTAAGAAAAGTTTTGTAATATAGGTGGGGGGTGGAGGCCCGAGAGGGTTCAGGAGAGATTAGGATGCAGAATTGAGATTCTTTTTCATGATTGTAAAGCATGAAATTTTTCATTTTACACTCAATTCTACAACCCTTTAGACGAGAAGACTTGCTCCTCTAATCTCTTTCTTCCTTTTCTTACTTGTAAAACATGTTATCTTTGCAATGCATCGACATTATCTTGTTATGTTGATAAGGCAGTGAAGATTTCACTAATTTCTTTCCCATTCCAAGACATGTTTTTAAGTACCTTATTCTCTATTTCTGAATGACATTTAGGATCAGGAATCTTCCTGTGTGGGTGAACAGATTGGGCACTTGCATACTTATTTATTCTTATGGTTTTATCTGCTTTGTTAAATTGGATACCATTGACTAAGTGAGTGTGATCGGAACTTATTTACAATTAGGAATTGGTATTATCTTTCTTCATTTACTGCTGAAACCTCCAACCTTTCAAAAAACCAATATACAATTAACCATAAAAACCATTGTAATAACTAAGATGTGCTAGGCTTGACCCTATAGCAGTCTAGGAGAAACTTATAGCACTAACATATTTTGGCACCACTTCTGGGGATGAAGCAGTGAAGAAATATTCCCTGGGAGAATGACAACGATCAGATCTACTTCTTGATGGTGAGCAAGAAGAGGACATGTCCTTGACTACATATTTTTCACCCCGGTGACTCCACTGTCTAAATATTAATATGCGACTCCACTGGGAATTCAAATATGGAAGCTATCTTGGCTCGGAGGTTTGCACCTCTCAATTTTTTAGCTATTCCTAGTCTTCTTAATCCTAAGCCTTCTTTCTCAGAGTGCGCAGACGTTCTTCCTATATTCCATGGAGATGAAGGGGATAATCCTGTCCAACATCTCATAGATTTTCATCAGTGCATAGATCGGTTGAATATTTTTCATGAAGATGCTCTCATGAATATGTTTGTATGCTCATTAAATGGTGATGCTCAGATATGGTATCGGTCACTCTCTATTGCCAGCATATCTTCTTTGTAGGATTTTCATGCAGCCTTCCATAAATATTGCAAGAGGTATTATTATTCTGATATACTTATTGAAGGATGTTGTGAAAAGTTCAAATATGATATTCATTAGAGAATAGATTGTTCTTCATATGATGAGTATGATGAGCCTTGTGAAGACCGAGATCAGGTTGTTTCCCTTTTCTCTAAAGTTTTGGAAGATGCTGAAGCAGAGAAGACATAAATTGTGGCAAATTCTACTCTTCTTGTACCTTTCATTTCAGATCCTATTGAACATCAATATGATGGAAATATTGAAGTACTGCAAAAACAATTGATCCTTCTTTCATCATCAATGGTTGAGAATCCATCTCTGCAAATCACTTATCATGCTTGAACCTAAATCTGCAGAAAATATTAAACAACTGATCATCATCAAAGAAAACAACATACACATTAGTCATGAACAGTTGGAACCAATATATGGCAGTATCAAGCAACAAGCGGAGGTAACCATTTTCAATTATCAATCTACTCCTTTCTATGATCCGGTAGCCATTTATATGGATTTATGTTTCTCAGAAGATTTCAGCCTCGCTATTTTTGGAATTAAATCATATGAGGGTTGTAGGTATGTGTTACAAATTAAAATTCTGTTACACAAAGAATTCTTCCCTGATTTCTATCTGCGTTGAAAAAATGTTGGTAAATGGTTTGATGTTATCATGGCTTCATTGGAAGCATGATGTCACATGATGAGCCAATTTTTACTGGTTATAAGTAGGAATAGATGGAAGAATAATATCGCCATCAAGAATGAGATTATTTTCAGTCTGTTAGTTTGCAGCAAAAAATTTGGTTTTAGTTTTGAAATAAAGACTCCATGCCCAATCCATATAAAGCACTATTGACAGGGGTAGTTTTGGCTTCAAATGGGTTGCAAAGTTGTAGAAGTTTGGTCCAGATTTGAATGATATTGACTGAATCCATAACCCAATGGACTAGGCATAACATAAATGTGGATGTTTGCAGAGGCAAAGGTTTGCAAGTTGCGTTGCACAGATGGATAGAACGGAAAGGCACACTAGTTTGCTTGTTCTTGGTAGCTCATAGGGAGCATGTCATCCCTAGAAGGAGCCAATGTTAGTATCCAAATACTAAATATTCAATTTTCCCCTCGTTGCAGGAATGGGGTTATTCCTGTAGCACTAAAAAGTTTTGTTCCAAAGCATCGGTATTGCATATGTTAGAAATAGTGCTAAACTTTTAACTCGCCTCATTACGGAGGTAAAGGAAGGTTGGAAGTTATTATTCCATACACCCTTGACGTATGGCTATGATTCCTTGATTGAGATAATTTGGCCTTTAAAGGATAATTTTTATTAAAGGTTTGCCAAATTGTTTTTCGGGTTTGATTGGCCTTTGCGTAGTGTTGGTATTATTATAAATTTCACCAAAATTTGGTTGCGCCAAAAGGATAATCTACAGTCCTCGAAACCACACACCTGCATTCATACAAGACACAAGTTAGTAAATACATGCCACACAAGTCAAGCCAAATCCTAGTGCTAAGAGCCAAGCCACATGAAGGATAAGCCACAAATTTATGTGCATAACACTTTATCATCCATTTTGAGGGACGTCAATTTTACCAGTTGTAAATGAAAAGATCCATGTGTCAAAAAAGTCAAACACCTACCACCAACATGACATAGATTTGTTCTGGACATCCAAGTGTTGGTCATATGTTGGGGCGATTTTTATGATGGGGAAAAGGAACTAATAGGCATACTTTCGAATGCTTTATTTCTTGAGTATCCATGTTCTGTTTGAGCAGTGTTAACTAAAGGCATCATAAGAGAAAACCAGGACAATAATATTAAGCGCAAATAGATGCAAGCGAGTACTCAGACAAGCGTTGATGGAAGCTAGAAGATTCCAAGCATATGGTGCTCTTGAACCTGTGACCAAGTGTCAACGCTAAGCAGTATCTGAAAGCCAAGTATCAGAGGTTAATCTTTTCAAATGCATTTCACCTGTTGAGTTTTTTCGCAATGTCATTTCACAGATCCTGGAGAAAGATATGGTTATGAAAACCTTATTCCATCAAGAATCCATGACACAATGCTTATTTGATGACAACGAGAATGAGACTCCGAATCTTACTTCTGAAGTTGCCTCTTACAAGTCCTTCATTTGCAATTTCAATTGGATATCTCAGTGCTATCTGTGATGAATAAAAAGTTGAGGATATTAGTTCTTTTCGATGCTACTATGAAAAATGTTTACCAGTCTAAGCATGAATCTTGGTAGAATAACAAAGGATATTGAAAACAGAGCAAATAGTTCTGGATGAGGATGTAGATAGTCAGCCAGGGAGACCTGCTAGGGTGGCAAGAGAGCCCAGACGTGTACCATTTGTTGATCAGGTTCCCCAAGTTCCATTATATCGACCTGACACAGTATTTCCTCAGCGTGCACCATATGTTGATGCCTATGCTTTGCAAGCATCAGATCCTTATGTTTCTATGTATCAGAGGCAGGTTACCACCTTTAGATCCATTCCCTGTGAGAAATGGGCTCGTATCATATTTTTATTATCATGGTGTGGATCCAGGGCTTGAATATTTACACCATAAGAGAATAAGAGAGCAGATTTACCTTGATGAGATCAATAGGGCTTATGTGCCAAGAGAAGCTGACTATGGTGAAGCTGCACTATGTAGAGCTGACTTTACATCTCCACCCAAGCGTTCATATTCTTCATTGATTGGGTCATCTTCATTGTATCGATGCTGATTGAAATTTTATGATTTTTGGATGATTTGTTTGCTTACAATTTTAAATTTTTAATCTTTGGAGATTTGTTTCATGCTTTGTTTAAGTTTTTCAAGCTGCCAGCAAGGTGAAAGAGATCAAGCAAATCTCCTATTTTTAGCTAAAAAAATGCCTGTCTGCCAAGGTGGCATTTTCGACTTTATCCAATAGCTAATGAATACATGTGGCAGAGTATTCCCATAACTTCAGGTCAATTCCAGATTTGTTGAGAAGAGGATAAATTGCATATGTGGTAGGGGATCAACTATTTTTCCAATATTTTTGAATTTTGTGAGAACAAACCATGAGAAAGCATCCGAGTACAAGTGAAAGATGAACATGTTGAAAAGTCATATTTAAATTTGTAGGAAGTGTTGTTAACGTTGAGCATCGATCTTAGGCACAAGAATAGCAAGCAGAGGATCCCAGATTTGCCAACAATTTTAGATATCTTGGAAACAATTTAGTTTGTTTTAGATTTTGTTATGATTTTGTTTCCATAAAACTCAGCAAACAATTATCATTATGAGGCCTATTTAAGCAAAATTTTGTATTAGAGGCGGGGGGTGGAGGCCCGAGAGGGTTCAGGAGAGACTAGGATGCATGACTGAGATTCTTTTTCATGATTGTAAAGCAGGAACTTTTTCATTTTACACTCAATGCTACAACCCTTTTGATGAGTAGACTTTCTCCTCTAATCTCTTTCTTCTTTTCTTTACTTGTAAAACATGTTATCTTTGCAATGCATCGACATTATCTTGTTATGTTGATAAGGAAGTGAAGATTTCACTTATTTCTTTCCCATTCCAAGACTTGTTTTAAAGTACCTTATTCTCTATTTCTGAATGACATTTAGGACCAGGAATCTTCCTGTGTGGGTGAAAAGATTGGGAACTTGCATACTTCTTTATTCTTATGTTTTTATCTGCTTTGTTAAATTGGATACCATTGACTAAGTGAGTGTGATCGAAACTTATTTACAATCAGGAATTGGTATTATCTTTCTTCATTTACTGCTGAAACCTCCAACCTTTCAAAAAACCAATATACATTTAACCATAAAAACCATTGTAATAACTAAGATGTGCTAGGCTTGACCCTATAGAAGTCTAGGTGCAACTTCTAGCACTAACAATATGTATGCCACGACGTCTTTAGATGATCATATGTTGTATATAGCCATGATTATCTATCATCTGTTTGGGAAGAAGAACCCTACACATTTCTTAGTTGAGTGGGTAGCCATAATGAATGAAGTAGTCGAGGGTTATACCTTCAATTGGGATAAAATGCTATCTGATAAGTTGGCCAAGGAAATTGCTGAGTATAAATCAACAAAATCAAAAGGGAAACCTTCTATTTTTTACATGTTAGCATATATTGTGGATGCCATTTGTTTCATGACCCCTTTTCCCCTGATGAACTAGAGTTGGACCCTGACTAGTTCTGAGCCAATACATTTCTTCCACTCCAAATTATGGGAGGAAAATTCCAAAGATTTCTTTTATGAAATCTATCACAACGTTGTGGTACCTATTCACATAGCTATCTATGGTCACCCTCTGCCCCATATTTCATAAAAGATTATGGGGAACTTAGGCACACTTGCATACTGGTTCATTGAGGAGAATTTCTCCTATATCAGAGTATTTGGATGTTACGTTCCTCCTCATGCCCTTCCACAATTTTTACTCGACAGGCTGGTGTGTAGAGAAGTGGCATACCAGACAGTAGTAGGAGGTGTCAGCAAGGAGTTGAAAGCAACTTAGAAAAAGGTTTGGCCAACTTTTCCTATTCAAGTTGGTATGTTCAAATTATTAGATTTTGGTCATTCTAAAGTCGAGGCCGCAGCCCTGGAAGATGTCAAATTAGTTGCCATCAAATTCAAGAAGCATGATCTACATAAGATAGTGGAAAATCATTTGGCTCAATTTAACATGAAGCGATACCTCCATGAGAATTATCCTTATGATGAGATGTTCATGGGAGTTAGATATTATGAGGAAGTTCAAAGAAAATTCCAGACTCTACCTCTTGAATAGAAGAAACAATTTGCCAAAGATATTTGTTACACATGAAATTTTCACACCTAGGTACCTCGCCCTAAGTGTCGTAAAGTGTCATATAAGTGTCTCATACACCTTGACACCATGGAATAACCTATGTCACAATTCCTAGTCAATGTGGAGGAGGTATATATTACATGAAGGCCAAAAATACCAAGTACACATGAATTATTATTAATATTCATGGAAAAGAATTTGATTAAGTGTGAGAATCAAGTGCACATGAATTATTATTAATATTCATGAAGAAGAAAGTAATTAAGTGTGAGAATCCATCTCACATTTGGTTTCCTACTTTTAGGGAAGCTGGAGGATCTCATGGATGGTTGAAATATTTCTCCCTAAAATCCTTGAGAGATATTTCCTCCCCAAAATCCTTAAGAGATATTTTCTCCCTAAATATCTTAGAGATCCCTTTCTTAGTGGATCTGATGAGAGATCCTCTCCATGGTGGTTAAGCCTCTAAATCCTATATAATGAGGGATTTCCATGGAGGAGGGGGAGAGAGGAGTTTAGATATACCAAACTTATGATCTCATGAGAAGTGGAGGAGAATAATCTGTGAAAGTATTGTCATTCTGATTGTGGAGATTTTGATCAAGGGTTGGACAATGAGAGCTTGATGAAGATGTTTCACTCACATCTATGGTTGTAAGAATTTTTTCATTGTTGTTCTCATTAATATAACATGCTTGGTATATTTATTTCAAACTTGTACTTGTTCCATATAAGTTTGTCTGCAGTAGATGGATCTATGTTTTAGCTAATCTCAGTAGAGTAGGAAGTCTTTTGTACTTTTGTTTCTCTTGTAGGACTTACCAAGGAGCTCAATATCAAAGCTCATCATGGACCTTACGGGGACAAATGATGTTCATAAGGTACATGACTTCCTCCTTCTCTTTTTTTCATCAACTTGATTAGATCTAAAAGGAAGTCAATGTCCATGTTAAGCACCTTCTGTCTTAGAGTTAAGGGGAAATCTACCTATCCGTAGGGTGATATTCCTACAACAATATTGCAAGGAGAGTCAAAACCCATGCTTTCTTCACATGAAGCTAGACCCACATTATCTAAGCCAAGTTTCTCCACTAAGCACAAAGTTGGAGAAGTCCCAAAAATCCTGGAAGTGTTATTTCACAAAATATGAGCATCATTGTCAGGAATGAATGATCCACAAGTATTAGCTCGGTTCAAAGATTTCATGAATTTGGGACAAATTGTTCCTCATTCAACGCTAGGTACTTATGCTGGCACCCCGAATACAACAGGACATGAACATTCCACAAAAAATATTTCTCCTATTGCATCATTAACCCCTTTATAGACCAGCTTCATAAACCCTAGTTCCAAACTCACTTTTGTAGGTGATCTTACTCCTATCTTGCCTGAAGTGATGCCTCCCTCAAATTTCTTTTTCAGTAAGAAACGAAAAGCTATTGTGAAAAGAGAATCTCACCAAAAGGATGGAGTAGTCACTAAGAGGAAAAGATTGGTATATGATGGGAAAGACCAATATGGTCCTGAGTTTGCAAAAGAAGTGCAGGTTCGCTAGGGGCCTTTGCCACTACCAATCAATGGTCAGTGGAAAATTTAACCTAACAATTACAACATAAATGCCTCTTGGTAGAGAAATTGTAGAATGAGATATATAGTACAGAAAAGATTGTTAGAAGCAGGATGAGCCAGGACATTGAACAAATCAAGACTACTTATCAGCAACAAATGAAGCAGTTATAGGATAACCTTGAGAGTCTCTACCAGAGCTCACAGACCAACAAAGGTTTGATCACTCAACGTGACAATTTGATTGAGAAATTGCAGGTTGGGTTGACCCTAATAGAGAACACAACGATTGATATTGCTGCCTTCAAAACACAAGCATCATAAATCAATGAGAAGCTGGAAGTTGCCCAACAAGAGCTTTATAAAAAAGTAGATTCTATTCATAAATGCTATCAGGTCGTAGACCTTTCTCTAAAAAATATTTATGTCAAGGAAAAAGAGGCCTGCACAACCCGGTCTGAGTTTCAAGAGGTTATCATATGGAAGAAGAAAGCTAATACCGCTTGTCTTACCCTTCTCTCTCATTATTAACAAGTAAGAGGTGAAATGGACCTAAAATTCTGGGAAACAAATCTGGAAGAAGGCAAGAAATTTGCCAGAGATGTAAAAGAGGTTTGTTTAGAGGAATTATCTTCAATAAATAAAAGTATTATTGAATTCAAAGGGAATAATATCTCAGAGGCATTGGGAAGATCAAAATAGAAATGAACCAACAAAGCTCCATAAAGAAAAAGGAAAATACTGAGGTGACCATCCAATAGATGAGCCAGATTGGTTTACTTAAAATCAATGAGTTGTTGGTTAATCCAACTTCACAATATTAGGTCACAGTTCAAGAAGTGAATAGGATCCAGGAGAATATGCCACAATTACAGAAGAAGATGTTTGCTTTTGAATTGAATGAAAGGACCAAGCCTTCAAGATTCGTGGTAGAATTGATGGATATGTGCACCCAAGACAATGAACAGAGGAAAGCTAGTGTAACTGGGAGCAAATGAAGGAACATACACAATGTCCACTTCCTCCACCCACTCTACTTTCTACCCTACCACCTACATTCTCGCATCCACTCATCCCACCTCCTTGTTGGGCACATGCCCCCACATTATCCTATTCATGAACAATTATTCTTCCCTGTAACCATTAGATAACCCCTAACAAGTCAGTGCTAAGCCATCTGTTCAATTACCACCCTCATATCTTCAACTACATTTCTTTATCCCAGTGAACGTATTCGAAGGGACAGATGGCAATAGAATAGAATGGAAAATATAGTAAGAAAAATGATTATGGTGGCCTTAATGGACATGTGTACCCGTCTTAACGATCAAAGGAAAATAGATGCATCTACAAGCAAATGAAGAAACGGATGAAGCACCAATAAAACTCAACAATATTTGCATGCTATGATTTTATTCAGATGTATTCTATTTTTAGGCATATATTGTGGGAAGTCCAACGATTTTCATTTGAGACTATTTTTGTATAAATAGATATATTTTAGATCTATTGAAGTATGATTCTTGCCGAATGTAAAAGAGAAACTCTTTTGAGTATTAATACAAGTGCAGACAAAGATTCTAAGTTTCGTTCAATTTGAGTTATGTGTTTCCTCTGTGTTTCCATTTATCTGAATTTCTTTCTTTAATTCTTGAAGAGTGAATGATTGAAATTTAGTACCACATTTATTGTGATCATATTATATCAGAATTTCATTCAACAACAATTTTTCCTCTGTTATTACTGTGAGTAAAAAAAGACCTGTGATCTACGTGAATTACTGCATTTTTATCTCCTTTTCAAGGGTGCATCTTATAGTTTTCTTCTACTGCAAACAAGGTGAGACTTATATGTAATTGATACCTGAATTTGTTTAACAGTTTTGTAAATCATTTCTACATCATTCAACATTATAATTGTGACTCAGATAATAGGATACAACCTCTTTACTGTCTTATCATTAATTTCATTTACAGATTATTTCTTAGAAAACTAAAGGTAGAAAAAGCACTCATAAAAAATTTCATTTAAAACCTTTGATGCCTGACATTATTCTTTGAGACTTAGAGTCAATCTCAGGAACAAAATGTTGTAAGGGAATCATCACCGAGGAAGCCGCTTGCAAAGAGAAAGTAACATGCCAAGGGTTACTCGGGTGAGGATATACGTTTCCCCTAGATGAAAGAACTCCGTGAAGGGGATTTCCCATACTATAAAACTGACTCCCCCCGGATGAAACACCAGTGGAAAGATGGACGTCCTCCATGGGAAAAGTGTTCGTAGGAACCGACATAGTGGAAGAAGGATAGATGGACAAGATGTAATAAGTAGAATGACCACCCATTTAAGCACTTTCTCTTGGAAAAGTGAATCTAGGATTGGATCCGTAGGAAGGAAGATTCCAACCTCCTACTATAAGAGTTGGTTGAGGGATATGACTCCCACAAAATGAAAAAGTATAATAAGGAGGCATCATTCCCCTAGACCCAAAACTAGGACTCACATAAGGTGACGAGACAGAGGATGGCAAGTGCGAAGAAATGTCTAGCATACCAAGAGAAAAATGATTAGAGGCCCAAGGTATTGGTTGAGTATCATTATTCGGCGTACCACTTGGAAATACAAAAGATTTCATCCCCATGGAATGAGAAAAGACCATGGGTTGGGTAGCACTAACTGAGGGAGTCATGGGGGCTCCAATAACCATAACAATGAAAACTCATGATGCAATACAAAATCCTAAGGCCAACCAATAATCAAAGAGCACACCAAAGTAAAGCAAAAAGGCCAATGCACACAAACATGATATAGTGGTTGAAAAGGGGCCTCCTTCACTAGAGTAGGTATTTCTCACCCAAGAGGGGCCCGAGACTCCCTTCAAAAGATTGGGGGTATCAGAATCAATTATAAGGGCCCTCATGGGATTAAAAATGTAGTCGGTTAGATCCCCCCAGAGAGGTAATCCTCCATAATGGTCATGCATTGTCTGACCATTATATTACTTAGGGTACCTACAAAATAACCCCTGCAAGTAACCTATGTGGCTACCTATGTCAAGCAACTAAAGCCACCTTGATATAACCAATGCGTAGGCGAACATTCATAAGTCAGGTCCACCATATGGGTAGGGTAAAAAGGCCCTAAATATTGAAATCACCACCTCTCACAGAGGTAAAGGCAGTAACAAGACCCCCATATACAAATAGATCCCCAAAAATATCTCTGACGCTAAGAAGGTATTAGAGGGATATCTCTGGAACCAACTTCGTGTGACCTCGTGCTTAACTCCGGTGTGAGCGAATCCTCCTGATGTCACCAATTATATAATGGATTTCACCATTCCATTAATTAGATGCATATGTTGAGTTTAATATCCTTGGAGAAGTTTACTCACAAAATCCTATTCCAAGGCTCTAAATCGTAAGCTAGTTTGTGCACCCTCAAAATTAAAATCGTTTCTAATCAATTTTAAATTTATCAACGTTACTTTTAGTGTCTTTGTTTACTCAAAATATGTGGTCATGAAACTGATGATGTTATGACTCAACAAGTAAAAGAAATAAATATGAATATAATGCAAAGTCCTAACTTCAATTCTCAACAAATGATAAGATTTTTTTTCAAAATGGAATTTTCAATTAAACTCTGCGATTTCAAGATAAGATGCAATATTTCCATACATATATTAAAATCAATGATAAGAACCCAAAAGATCAAATTCCATGATGCAAAATGTATATTTTTTTGTATTTTCAATATAAAGAAATGAAAATCCAAGGACTGAACAATAGCTTGATATATAAGCCCTACTGTAAGCAAAAAGAGACAAAGAAAACTAGATATCAAGAAGAAAACACCCAGCCCAAGATGCAAGGACAACCAATGACACAAAAATGATTAGAAAGAAAGACCACCTAAAAATTCAACCAAAGAAAGGTTTCCTATCACTCTGTAGGAACTTAACAGTCATGACAGAGACCCAAGAAGACTCAACAACCATCAAAACTTACCCAACAAACACCAAAATAAACAATCAAGCAAACAAGGATGATGTATGTGACTGTTCAGGAGAAAACCGCGTATATATGCCCCTTGCAGAATGACATATCATGTATGTACGTGTCTATCAAGGGAACACCCACATATATGTATTGAAACACTCTCAGGTTAAGGATAAGGCCAAGAAATGCAGACTCAAAATGAAAATAGGTTGTTAAGCAATCAAACGACAAGAAACTCAAGATAACTAAGAGAAATCAAAGGAGAAAAACAATCCAAACTCCAAAAATAAGATTCCATCCCGAGTATGGTCACCAATTCTGTTACGAGGAAAATCACTCTATAACATGGGGTAAACCACAATAGACGGAAATGGCAGCATAAATCAACTCTATTCCCAAGTATGCTATATAAACAAATATGTTAACATGACAATATAAATATCCTACCTCGTCCATATGTTCGATGAAGTCCACCATTGAGCACTTGACTCAAATCTATACACCTGAAACTTGTCCTCAACAACCAAGATACAAAAGCGTATGGTGATAATATATAAATTTAGCACATATAATAGCATAATCCATCAATATTCATAAAAAATATTCCCATGGAATAAAAATTCAAATATTTGCAACACATTAATTGGACGAGAAAAGAGTATTTATATTAAAATGTAATAAAAAAAAGTGTATGAATGACAAACTTCCATGTCGGCACATTTAGAACCGATAGATTGAGTCCCTTCCAGCTAGGCCTCCACCACTTCAATCATCCACCAAAGGCAAGCTCATATAATAGAGACAATGAGGTTTTCCATCAAATAGGGAAGAGCTTGGGGGATGGACAATGTGTTCAGACTTAAAAGGACAAAGGGATGCAGACACAATTTGAAGTGAATAATTTCTCTAGAGTAACTTTTATCTCAAATTTGAATTCTTCTTCTCCTCTCCACAGCTTGGATATGTCCCATTTATAGCCTTAAAATGGAATTGAGGGGCCGAGTCAGAACATTTTCAGTATATGGAAGGTCAAGGATCATGGATCCCGTGACGTGACATGGAAACTCGACACCATTTTTTAAATTTGGGCACAAAAGCTAATGTACACAGGTTTTAATGGTGCAACCTGCGTATATGCATGTTGTATAGCTGTTAGGGCACACATATGTGGAAAAATATGCTTTCTAGATTTGGGAACTATAAAAAGGGACTTCAAGTCTGCATAGGGAAATGGAAAAGTCCTTCTAAGCAAGTTGCATGGGGTGAGGAAAATATTTCTATAACAATGGCCTAAGGCATCACCATCCACAATACATGTTTTTATGAAGTTGGATGTAGCCAAAGCATGAGTTGTACACATAGCCTCCTTAATATTTTCAAAAGATTTGGTTGTTTCTTGAGTCTAAGAAAATTATTCCTTATTTAATAATGTTGTTATAGGTGTTGCTATTTAACTATAGTTCTTGACAAAGGTGTGGCAATAACCTATCAATCCTAATAATCCTCTAAGTTTTTTCAATTTTTTGGGAATTTTCCATTCCCTCATATCTTAAATTTTGCTAGAGTCCACTTTTACACCTTCATGAGATGCAATATGACCCAAATATTCCACTTCTTGAACCCCAAAGGCACACTTGGAAGGATTTGCATGAATTTGTTGCTCTTTAGATAGTTGTAATACTTTGTCAACATGTTGTACATGCTATTTTGAATATTTGTTGTAGATTAATATGTCATCAAAAAATACTAACACAATTTTATAAGGGGCGGCTTGAAAATAGAATTAATCAAGCTTTGAAATGTTGAAGGTGCATTAGTAAGTCCAAATGGAATACCAAAAAATCATAATAACCTTCATGTGTTCTAAAAGTTGTTTTCGGAATGTCTTCCTGCCTCATTCTTATTTGATGATATCCTAAACGAAGATCCAATTTAGTAAAGAAAATTTTTACATGCAATTCATCTAATAATTCATCAATGACAATAATATGAAACTTATCTTTGATGGTCATTTTGTTAATCTATCAATAATCTGAACACATCTACCATGAATCATCCTTTTTTGTAACCATCACCACTGGTGAAGAGAAATAACTTTGTCTAGGTTGAATGATGACGACCTCTACCATTTTTTGGATCGTACGCTAAATCTCACTCTTCTGTGCATATAGATACATATAAGGCCTAATGTTAGGTGGTACACTTACTGATTGCAAATGAATAGCATGGTCATGATCTTGAGTAGGTAGAAGACCCTTATGAATTTCTCCAAATACCTTGGAATGATTTTTGATCATTATTTGGAGATCCAATGAAGAAAATGATATAGATGCTTGAACATCTAGCAAGCACAATTGTGAAATTACACCATGGTGTCCCTTTCTGAGTATTTTTGTCATGCTATTAGAGATTATCACCTTAGAGGGCTTCCCTTGGATACCTCTAAGCTTAGTTTCCTTCTGACGAAAATCTCATGAAAAATATTGAAAATTAAGGGCCAATGTTCCCAATGATTGTAACCATTGGACCCATAATACAACATCAACACCACCCATTTGGATGTCAATCATGGGACTATCCAAAAAATAATCCCCCATATTGACCTTAATACTATGGCACTTCCCAAAACAATTTATGTTACCTCCATCTGCAATCATTACTTGAAACTCTCATGCTGGAAATACAAAGGAATTGATATCTTTGCTAATTTGTAATTGATGAAGTTATGGATACTACCGGAATCAATCAACATTGTTACCTTTTTTCTTTTTGATGTATCGTTGTATCTTGAGGGTTTGTGGAGTATGGATGTTGGCCAATGCATGACAAGCTATCGTTGGAGTATTATCTTCTAGATCTAGATCTTGTGATGGTTCTAATTCTTGATCTTCTTCCTCTTCATTGTCTATGTAGAATACTTTCTTCTCATTGCATTTATGCCCCTTACTGTACTTGCTGTCACAATTGAAACATAGTCCATTTTCTCTTCTTTCATCCATTTGTTGTGGTGTTAATCTTGTTTGTTGAGATATGATTGTCTTATGAACCCCAAAACAATCTCTACTTCATGTGTATGATCCAATGGTACGCTTGTGTGTAGTTTTATTCTTGGCTTGAATGTGATGAGAAAATTGCATAGCTTCCATAATATTTGTAGGATGTCTTAGGTAAATCACATGTTTAATGTATTCTTTTAATCCACCCATGTAAGCTTCCAACAAATGTTCATCACTTATGTCATCCACCCTTGTGGCCAATACCTAAAACTATGAATTATGATCTTCAATATCACCTAAGTGCTTGATTCTTGTCAATTGACTGAAGTGGTAATGTTCCCAAACTTTCCCATATTGTGATTATAACTCTCTTGTAAATAAACCCCAAGTATAATGATAAAAAGGCGACTTATTTTTAACTATCCATTGATACCATTGATAAATTTTATTCTCAAAGTTCAAGGTTGCTATTTGAATCCTTTTCTTACCATCCATAATATTATGTAGATCAAAATATTGCTCCATTTGACTCACCCAGGTAGACCTATGTTCCATAAAACTTCCTTAATTCAACCTTGTTAAGGTTCACTCCTTTTGGAGAACCTCCATTAGTAATTCCATTATTGGAGTTAAATCCCCCTGGAGAATTCTTCTTATTGGAAAGTTGTTCAACCTGAACACTACCTTTATTTTCGTGAGTCCCTTCAGACACCTTATAAATTTTAGGTAACCTCCCAATTAAGGATTCCATAATCTTCCGTTCCATTTTTCCATATTTCTTTTCATATATTTCTTATGTTCATCCATCTTCTTTTTCATGTCATTCTTATTTTCATCCATCTTATTTTATATTTTGTCCATCTTCTTTTCTATTCCATTCTTATTTTCATCCATTTTCTTTTGTAATTGATCTTCTTGTTACCCCCCATTTCTTGGGGTAACTAAGGAGATGATGTCTCAAGGCCGACAAGTTGAAGACATGGAGTGATGAGAGCCAAACGAGAAGACAAAGCCCCTCAACTTACCACACATCACCATTGATTGGCAATAAAAGTGTACACCACACAATCTTGGCCCACAAAGGACAACATGTCTTGCTTCATGAGGTAACAAGTCTGATCTTGTGGTAAGCGTCATTTTAATAATTGAAGCATTCAAACATGCTGCAAATGGTACTCTCTTGATTTTGAAAACGTTTTCTTGGAAATTATGCCTTTTGCCTCATTTTATCTTGGTGGTTGGCATGTTGTACTAGTAAGTGGGCCACCCTCGAGAAAAGGGTTGCTACTAGGAGGTCTCCTTGAAGGGTCATCATACCACTCCTGCACATAGTTATCATTTTCCACACTTCTTCCGTTTCATTTCCTCACCTTTTGGGTTTTTGAGCATATTGACCCAAGAAGGGCTTATACCTCATTTCATGGGAAAAAGGGGCTAAAGGCCTAGAGGGGTTGCAACTAGAAAAATATAAAATCCATACATTATCCTCTAGATGCCCGCCCTAAGGTCTTGAGAGCAGTGAAATGCTTCTCCACAAAATTCAAGGACCTATAAAATAAAACACATAATTAATAAATATCCCGCTTGTTGAGGAAATGCATTTGTGTGTATTTTACTTTCCTTGCACATGATACTCAATGTGTTCCTAGATTTAAGTGGAATTGCGGTATTATTTACTTTCCATTGCACATAATACTCAATGTTCAGACAATAATAAATTAATGGAAAATAAAGGGCTTGTAAAAAGGTTGCATTGCAAATATGAGCCCAAAATTCACACCCCCATCCACCTTATACTCTTTTACATGACTTAGATAGTGTCCTCGTGGGAAACACTCCTTGACTTAGGGATTGATCTACCCAATAGGGCACCATGAAAACCCTCCCATACTTAAATTTGGAAAGTTGTATAAGGTCTTTGAGCATTTGTTTATTTTGAAAAGTGGGTATTCGATGCACATGTTTGGGTGTTTATTTTATTGAATATGGATTACTTGTAATTATACATGTGACTTGGGGACCCTTGGAGGGCGTACTTGTTTGTCTTTGCAGGACCTTTCACCTCTTTTCCATGGAGGAACAAGGACATTTGTACCATCATGAGGGATTGAAGCCCACATGTTAGATGATGTTCCTCCTGTCATTTGCATACTTGGTAATATGAATGTTGACTTTGTATGCACTTGGACAGTAAGAGAGGGTCACATTATAACCCCTTGCACTGAAACATTGGCCTTGGGAGGCCTAGGATGCCATATCCTATCCCTTGACATTACCTTTATTGATGGTGTTATGATGGATTTTGATTGTCATGGTGGCGATGTGATGTGATTTGATGGAGAGAGGTGCATTACTTGTCACCCTAGCACATGACGAGGTGACACATGGCCTTTGGAGGTCCAATGACTTGCACCTAGAGTCTCAACATCTCTCTTAGAGGCCTAACGTCACCCTTTAGGGCATGTCATCACCCTTTAAGGGTTTAAATTTAATTTTATTTGGTTATTTATAAAATGTAAAGAAAAATTAAAGGGTTGTCCCTCTTTATATTTTGTTGTTGACAAATTAAAGTGGACAAATTAGGGTTAGACGACCTCATATAAATAAAGGTCATTTCACTCTCATTTTGGGATCATGGTTTTGAGAATTACATACTCTCTTGGATGAATATTTCTCCCTACTTGGGAAATTATATCTATTTATCTTTGGTGCAATTGTGGATTCTTTTACTTGTCTATTGGAGAAAAACGATAGGTTCTATCTCTTGGATTCTTGTTTCTTGGTAATTTGATGGAATATTCTTGATAAAGAAGGGTATTTTTGATATATCTTGGCATTGGAAAGGAATTATTACATAATCATGTTGTTTCTTCTTGTTTCAAGATTATTTTGTCTAAATAATTGGATGAGTATAAGGGTGTACACCCTCCATCAAGATCTATCTAGTTGTCATTGAAAAAAAACTATTTTTGCAAAGGTTGCTACAAGGATTAAAAGGGATTACACCCTTGTATATTTACCTTGCTAAGGTTTGTTTTCTCTAGGGAGTGAAAAGGATTACACCCCTAGAGAAGTAATAAACCCTATCTCATACACAAGAGACTCCATTTACCCAATTAATAAAGAACTAGTCTAATTGCATTGGAGATTGAATATTCATGCATTGGTATATGTGATTTCTTAAGATATTGCAATTGTTCAAGTTGGATTTGTTTCTTCATGTTTCAAGCTATACCATGCCTTAAGGGCATCTAGTTTAGACAAGTGATCTCATTGTTGTTATAAACTTAATGCTGCAGAAAATAAGGCTGCAACAAACTCATCTTTATCTCACTCTTTGCTCACTTTTCTACCACTAAAATTTACTTGCAAGATGCAATATTTAATCTACTAGTTAGATGTTATTAATTGGGTGGATTGTTTGTTGATTTTAGTGGCTAGAAATTTTTGTTGTAAAAAATGTTTGTTACATCCATAAGGATTTTACAAATATTGTTGCTAACCTATTGGCAACCACTAATTCTGTCGAATTTTATCATAATTAAAATTTGTCATAAAGGGATAAAATATTTTTGTAGTTGCCTCCTCCTTACATTTATAAACATTTATGTCTTTTGGTTTCAAGGAGATTTATTGGGATGGCTGATTATATGACTATTTTGTTTAAATTTTTGTTTGTTTTGTTTAATTTCATGACTACAAGCATGAAATTGAAACAAAAGTTTCGCTTGGGTAATCATTTTGCAGTTTGTGGTTTCTTCGTTTCTTTTGCCTAAGAGATTATACCTCAAGGGGACCTATATGTTTATAAGTCTTTTGGTTTGTAAGATTATTGATTAATCCATTGCCACAATTTTATGCACTATGGGAAATATGACTTGATCATATCTATGGTTGATTGTATGATTTTAATTTTTGATATGACTAATCGCGCATAACCTTGGATTAACATTTGAAATGTGCTCCTTTCTCTTAAAAATCATATCGCTTTCATATCACCCTAGTACAAGACTGATGTACTCACAATTACACATCATCCTATTTTCCTTTACATTTAAGACTCTCATTCATTATCTGAATAGGCAGTTGATAATGGTTGGGGTTTAATGTTCATTGTGCATAATGGTTCACAAGGCTGCACGTCCTCTAGTTTTTTGTCACTCAAATCTCAAACTACCAACCATGATAGCCTCCCAAGTCCGTAGGTATTGATCCTCTTCTGATTTTACAGACCTATCACTATTGTTTGTTTTTTGGAAAATGAAACCTCCCTCTCGTTTCCTTTACTGTGTCTGTTGGATAGCAACCATGGCTCCCGTAGTCAAAATTGAACCAAATTTCCCTCAAGCCCTTCTCGCCCACAACGATGCCATAATCAATTTACAGGCACATGGTTGGGACGTATTCATCTGAAAATTTCAGGGTTATAACCTAGAAGTTGAACAGGCTTTTGCTCAATCGTTTGATGGCTTTAAAGCCAAAGTTGGGGATCTGCAATTTGAGGGAACCGAGGACTCTATAGCACAAGCAACATGACTATCACAGGAGGGCGAAAAAGGGTTCAAAAACGCTAAGCTAGAAGGCGTGCCTTGGAGCCTGTTCATGGTCTCTAGGAAATCAACATGCTGCCCTAAAGGTACCCCTATTACCCTCTTAAAACCTTGATGACACGGCCTGCTTATGTACTTAAACAATTCATAACTTGCGAGGGTAGGTATGGCTTAGTGTTTTTGTATCACATCCGTCTGTTGATTATTTTCCTAGGGTTTAAGCTAAACATGCCTTCTATTTGTTGATGAGCCTGCATAAAATGTCTAAGTGTTATAAGAAACATAGTTTAAACCCTCTTTCTAGCCTCTTCCACTATGGGATTATTCATATTCTGTTGTTGTCGCATCTGGCTCAAATTGGGGACACTTGGGAAGACTTCCTGTGTAGAAACAATTTTACCCTACCCATAAGCACAATAGATTCGCCTCTACATTCCAATACAAACCCAAATCCTTGTAACCCTATGATCGACAATCTAGGTGTCAATTCACATAGAGATCATGTGCTCACTGAACCAAGCTATGTTACTATGCAAAACCCTTTGGGAAAAAAACCGCGACATAATTTCCTACCTAGAAAATCGTTAGAGGAAGTAATAGATGTATTAAAGGAGAAATTTTCCCTTGCTCCTATTGTTGAGCCGACTCAGGGTTTTAGTTCCAAACCAATTGTTAAGAAAAATTGTGAGAAGAAGAAACATGGTAACTCATATTTGAGTTTTGTGAATAAGAGACGAGGCAAATTAATTTCGAGGAGTCTGAGAAATCAACAGCAAGATCATCTGAGCTCGATCTCAGTGATCAAGGTCGATGATCACTTGACCTATGATGAGATCAATGATTTCCTTGCTCGCAAAGATGTGGATAACCAATGTCTCAGAAATGAAACCATTAATGAATCCATACAATACGATTTTGTTTCTAAACTACCTCTGTTTCTAAAAGATCAAGAGTGATTTTTTGGTATAGGCAACGATTTGAAACAAGCTATAGGAAAGACCGAAGCACCCATTGTTGAGTACACTCAACCTCTGCCTGCTATAGCACCTGTGCACTGTGACAATTGTCTGGACTGGGTAGAACGATATTGTAGAGACATACCATATTTATAGGCACAATTAAAACATTTGGCTGCTGGAGATACCTTGCTTGAAAGAGAAAATCAAGAATTGAAGGCATGCACAGATCGGGCAAGTAAAAGGCCCAAGCGAGTCAGTAGTGTGATTATAAAAAATACAACAAATTTCAATGCTATCATTAACTCAGAATTATCCGATCCCTAATTGTCTAATCTCTAGAAGGGTAAAACTGGTTTTAATTTTCTTTGATTTAACTCTGTTGTAAAAATCAAATGGTTAGATTTATTTTGATTTTCTTTGTTAATATAAGACTAGCTACAGAATCTCATGATTATGTAGCCAATCTATTTCTAAAAATTAGTTTCAATTGTTTTTCTAAAATTCATTTTCATTTTGTTATTTTCAGGAGAATAATAGTTATGATGCTATTCACAAGGAGAGGTAATCTTGGATCATGCATTGCATAGTTTAGTAATTTCTCTTTTCTTTGATACAACCATGTCATTATGTAATTAATTTTGATAAACAAACTCCTACATGAGTATTACTTTGTTGTACTATTTTTGTAAAGAAATCTTTTTTTTGGGATTACCCTCTATCTTGCATGATAAGAGGTTGTTAATCCAAGATTAGTTTAAATAGTGGTTGTTGTTAGTAGTAAAGACAACTTTTGATGGAAAACAGTATGGATATGTGCTTTTGGGAATGGATATGGGAAAGTGATTCGCTGTTGGATTTAGACATGTGTGATGCTTATTCCATTTGTGTTCTTCTATTACATCTATATTATGAGATATTATTATGGTTGATTTAGTTGTAGCCTTGTCATCATATGATGCTTCATATTGTTAAAAATTATAGATGTTGTCCATAATTTGTTATTCCATTTTGTATGTGTGATCAATCTATCATTTGATTGTCATTGAATTTATTTCAGATACTAAATTATTGATAATATTAATACCCTGAATTGAGTTTCCTTTCACTCTAAGTATTGATTATCACAAGATCACATGATTTTTAATCGGTTATCATTTTGTTGTTATATTCTCACTCCAATACATCAAACATTTCTTTGAATTTATTCTGGAAGTACTAGTATTGTTATATCACTGGTTTCTCATACAGGCAGGACAAGAAGGAGTTTAGACAACATAGAAAGATAATCTCAATTTCGCCGATCAACTATAGGTTAGTCTGTGTGTTATTTAGTTAAATTATTTATTAATGAAACGATGATTGCATGAATTATCTTTGACTTTTTATGTATTGTTGTTTCAATTGTATTTGCTAAGTATTTATTAGTTTAAAGTCTTTATACATTTAAAAAGAAAACAAAAAAGAGTTATGTTCTTTATTTATCTTAGTTAGAATCACTTTGATGAACATTCATTTCGCAAGATTACAAGTAAACCTTGCAAGCTATATATAGATTGTTTATAATCATTTGTATATATTCACGTTTATATTTGAACATTTGTAATTAGTACATAAATTTTTAGAATCATAGCTTTAGGTTAGTTTATTTATTTTATTATTTTTAGGACTTAGTTGGCTAACAGAGCCATTAAACCTGTTGGGTCAGTTCATTCCAAACGGCTTGGGTTAATTGGACAACCCCGATCCGGCTTTGACCTTCCAGTTGACGGTGTGTCAAATACGCCCATCAACAAATGGCGCTAGAAGGAGGGCCTGAGATTAATTAATGGCACGTGGAGGTTACAAGACCCCTCCAAACAACCGTTATCCTGTCATAACATGTATTCGCTCTGACACAAACGTTACACTTGAAACAACTACTACCTCAAACGATAACCTTGATATTCTTGTTGAACTAGTGGCACCACTCCCTCAAGGGAATGACATCCAAGAAATTGTCCACCAATAACTTATAAGAACTTAAAGTGCCTTATCCAGTATTACACAACCTGGTAGACAACTCAATCAACCCCTTGACTTTACAAATCTACAAGAACAAATTCAAAGCACTGGTCTGCCTAGAAACACTGTAGGGATTGATAATATTACCAATCCTACTGAAGCACTTATTCTTGGTGCCGGAGGATCTGGTATTCCACCATCCCCACCTGGTTCTTCTCCATCTTCTTCGGGAGGTGAACCCTCAGATGAAGGAATTTCTTCTCCTAAACCATCTCAACCTTTGAATCCACCAAATCCCATGGCCAACCAAAATAATCTTGCCATACCTTGGCTTGATTAAGATGTTGTGGCTGTGCTTGGACCCCAACACCCGTTACCTAAACATCCAGAGAAATGGCTGCCCAAATTTGATCTAGATTCGAAGAAATTAGTTGAGGATCACATCAAGAAATTGATGCTAGCCGTCAGACTCGTAAGTGTCGAACATGAAGATGTCATGTGCAGATTATTTCCTTATACTTTTGAGGGAAATGCCTCAAATCGGTATTTTTTCCAACAACCTCAGACCATCATCTCTTGGGACAAGTTTGAAACTTGTTTTTAGAAAAAAATGGAGATGATAAATCTCTAGAAGTCTTGGTAATGGAACTCTCTAGCTTAAAGATGAACCCTAAATAGAAAGTTAAAGACTTTAACCAGAGATTGCTAACACTAAAAAACAAAATCCCTGCAGATTCGATGCCTACAAAAAACTTAATTGTAGCATATTATACGAAGGCCCTGCATAACAACATAGCCATATGGGTTAAAAGGTCCAAAAAGAACACGTTATTAGACACATTTTAGGAGACAATTCAGATTGAGAAATATATATTGAGCTTAAGAGATAATCTAAGTAGTGAAGCTGAAACAACTTTGTCTTCTAAGAAGAAAATAGAAATTCTCACTAGGCCTCCTCAATCTAAAAATCAACAAGAAACATTAGACTTGGAGAGCTTGCAGAAAGCTTTCCAGATACTCTTTGATTAGGTCATTGACTTGAAAATATCCACCAAGGAGGCATCTACAAGTAAAGGAAGTTTCAAACCTCCTTTTAGAAAACCTTTCCCTCCAAACCGGGCAAACCCGACCACATAAGGTCTAAATTTTGAAAGTTTACAGTATGCTTTGCAAACGATATTGGAAGCACATGACAATTCTAGTTCTTCTCCTCCTGAAAATTCTGATGATACAGTTGAGGAGGAGGTACCAGAACAAGAAGACTCATCTCCTCCCGTCTTCGGGAACTTGTCAGACAACATTTTTCAAGCAAATTTTGAAACTGTTCATCCCTACAACACTAGAGGTAAAACACAAAACAAGCCTGCACCCGAAACAAGTAAAAATGTGTTTTCAAAACAATGAAAGCAAACTGAAACTAGACAAAGCCTAGCTGCCCTAGTTTTAGAGTATTATTTAATTGAAGATCTGAAAAATTTGAGGGAAAATATTTTTGTTTTTGAATTGCTGAAATTTCCTCTTATTTTGCAAAAAATGCTTCAAAGCATTGTTGAAAACAGTAAAAAGAATGATGTTAGCAACAAAAAATCAACAGAAATTGACTTAAACACAACTAAAAATGTCCCAAGTAAAAATACATCTGAAAATCAAGACAAAAGGGACTTATCCGAAAAAACTGTAGCAAACTTAGATAAAACTGTTTCAGGGACAACAATAAAAAATCAACAGATTTATGTTGTTTCCGCACGAAAAAATGTCCCCCGTTTTTTATTGACTTTTGAAATTTTTAATAGGAATGTACATAATTGTATGGTTGACTCTGGTGCATCATAAAATGTGATGCCTCTGTTTGCATGCCAAAAAATTAATGCAGAAGTAAAACCTTCTGATTTAAAAATCATTCAGCTAGTTCAAATGAATGTTAAAGTGATCGGTGAACTTAAAAATGCGTTGATTAGATTATCATCCAATCCCAAATTTCATCAAGTAATTGATATTATCGTTGTTGACATTCCTTAATTTTATGGTATGTTTTTAAGCAGAGATTGGTCATATCAACTACACAGTTATTTCTCTACAGACTTGTCTCATTTGTGGCTGCCTGAAAATGGACAACCCAATAAGATCAAAATAAACAAATAACATTACCTTAAGCATACCGTGACATATCTGAAAAATATAAATGAGCCTTTCGTTACCATTTCAAATTCAATTGAAACACAGGGGATGAACACCTTTTTTGGTAACTTCATGACCAAAATTTCTTCTATCACTGATCCAGAACAACAATTTGAAGTAACAGTCTATACTCAGGCACCATCTTCGCCAAATACACCAAATACTGCTAATGACACACAAATCTGGTCCCTATATTTTAATGGATCCAAATCCTGAGAAGGAGCAGGTATTGTTTGTGTGCTCATCGACCCTACAGGTAATAAAATTTTTATTGCTTGTCGATTATAGTTTGAATGCACTAACAACACAACTGAGTACGAAACACTTTTGTAGGGACTTAGGAAAGAACTGGACATGAATGTGAAAAATTTAAGAGTATTTGGTGATTCAAAAATAGTAGTCAAACAGGTAAGAAATGCAATACATTGTTTGTCACCACATCTGAAGAATTACCAAACCGAGGTATGGGGTTTAATGCATAAATATCTAGCATTTAATATAAATTCCATTCCTAGGATGAGTAATGCAGAAGATGATTTACTAGACAATGTTGCTTCTAAATTGTTGCCCGTTGAAGGTCTTTCTCCTAACGCATTTTCAATTGAATTGTTGTTCAGGCCATTGATTCCGAACAGCATCACAAATTGGAGAGTTTTTGACGATGATCAGCATATCATCAAATTTCTGCATATGGAAGACACCTTCCAAGATGTAGTTATTGATGAAGGCATTCACGATGAGAATCTTCAGGGCATCACGATAATATCTAATCCTCGATCTCTTGAATCAACATCCGAGCTGGTAAACTCTATCCCCAAATCTGTTGTGAGATTAGAAATTTTTTATGACTTGCATGACAAGTTTAGAGGGGTAGTCAATTCCAAAACTAACAATTCCTCTTTGATCTATGAAATTGTTAATTTAGGAACACGAGATAATCCTCAAAATATTAATCTAGGAAAGGAATGCTCTGAGCAAGAAAGATATGCTTTTATAAAATTATTTAGATAATTTAAAGATGTATTTTCTTGGATGTACGTTGATCTGAAAACTTTCAATCCAAACATCATACAACACGTAATCCCTATGAAACCCCAGACTCATCCTTTTCAACAGAAATTGAGGAAAATGCACCCTAAATTGGAACCTACCGTTAAAAAGGAAATGAATAAATTACTAAATGCAAAGATAATTTTTCCAATTAGGCATACTTAATGGGTGTCAAACTTAGTCTTTGTAGGAAGAAAAGTGGTGAAATTCGACTTTGTGTCGATTTTCAAAATTTAAATCGAGCATCCGATAAAGACAACTACCATGTTCCTCCAATGGAACAAATCCTACAACAGGTGTCTGGTTTTGAAAGACTATCTTTATTAGATGGTTTTTTGGGATACAACCAGGTTCTTATGTCTCCTTCAGACCAGTTTAAAACCACCTTTCGTACCCCGTGGGGCACTTACGCCTACAAGAAAATTATGTTTGGAATGATAAATGTCGGTGCCACTTTTCAGAGAGCGATGAATATTTCTTTCCACAACCTCATTAACCAGTCAGTTGTGGTCTATCTTGATGATGTCATTGTCTTTTCAAAAAATAAGAAAGATCACCTGTCTCACCTTAGGGTTGTCTTAGAACGATGCCGCAAGTTTGGCATATCTCTCAATCCAAAAAAATAGTCTTTGTAGTAGAACAATGAAAACTGCTTCGGTTTATAGTGTCTAAATATGGAATGATTATTGATTCTGAGAGAACCCAATCCATTGCTAATCTTCCCCTTCCCTCTTCCAAAAAGGCCATACAATCCTTTTTGGGTAAAATTAATTTTGTCAGACGATTTGTCCCGAGTTTTTCTGAAATGGTTAGACCTCTACAAAATCTAATTAAAAAGGATGTGTTGTACATATGGGGACCACAAGAAAGTCATGCTTTTGATTCAATTAGAAAAGCAATAATAGAAGCACCTTCCCTGATGAGTCCTGGTTTTTCTCAAGATTTCACTCTATACATTTTGCATCTGACAGATCCTATGTTGTTGTGCTTACACAGAAAAATGCTGAAAGCAATGAGATACCCATTGCCTTAACGCCCTTTGATTTTAAAGGACTAGAAATTAATTACCCCGCAGTAGATCAACATGCTTATGTCATTTTTAAAGAAATGAAATTCTTCAGGTATCACCTGTTGAAATCCAGGACCAAAGTTGTTGTTCCTTACCCCGCTATAATAAATTTGTTAGTACAAGAGGAGCTGGGTGAGAAAAGGGAAAATTGGATGACTTTGCTACGGGAATATGATCTTGAAATAACTCCTACCCAAATTGTTAGAGGTCAAGGCCTGTGTAAATTAGTGGTTGATTCAATTGAAGAATTAGAAAGTCAAATAAATACATCAATTGTAAATCGACATAATGAAAAATGGATCAGTTGTGCACAAACTACACCCAATTCTTGGTATGAGGACATTAGATTTTATCTAACTCATGGATTTGCTCCCCAAAATATTGATCCCAAAAATAGAAGAGAACTCAAGATTAAATCTGCATCTTTCCAATTAATCAATTATATATTATTTCGAAAGAACTTTGATGGTGTTTTTCTACATTGTTTGGAAAAAGAGGAGTCCAAAAAAGTGTTGGCTGAACTTCATTCAGGTGATGCCGGTGGTTATTTTGGTGGAGATACCACTGCCCACAAAGTGTTGAGGGATAGATACCATTGGTCTACCTTGTTTAAGGATGCCCATACGTTGTCCCGCAAATGTACAATCTATCAAAAGGCTATAGGACGGGTAAAGAAGGCAATGTTTCCTTTGCAACATAGGTCACTGTAGATGCACCTTTTCAGCAATGGGGCCTAGACATTATAGGACCAATAAATCCCCCTTCCTCGCAATAGAATAAGTACATTCTCACGAAAATAGATTATTTTACAAGATGGTATGAAGCTTTACCTTTAAAAGTGGTCAACACCAATCAGGTAGTCTCTTTTCTGAACTCTCATATTATCACTCGATTCAGAATTCCTGAATGTCTAGTTTTTTACAATGCTTCCTATTTTTCATCCCTTGATATGAATGTTTTCACTCTAGAAAAAGGGATTAAATTGAAGTACTCTTCCAGCTACTACCCTCAAGGGAACGGTCTAGCTGAGTCGAAAAATAAGAATTTAATCAAGATTATAAAAAGGACAGTTTCAGAAAACCACAAGAATTGGCACAATGCATTGTACAAAGCACTTTGGGCTGATAGGGTGACCCCAAAAGCCTTTGTTGGTAATTCTCCTTTCTTCCTTGTTTATGGAAGAGAATCCATCCTTCCCCCACATGTCTTGCTTCCTTCTCTACAATTATCATAGAAAGTTGAAGATGAAGAGTGTCCTCCTCTAGAAAACTGGATACATGCTTTATTAAAACTAGAGAAGAGGTGAGAACACAAGCAAAGCATAAACTTGACCAGCGCCAACAATTTGTGAAGAGTTATTTTGATACAAGTTCAGCTTCTAATAGGAATTTTGATGTTGGAGATTTGGTTCTCAAGTGGGACAACGCACACGAGGGTAAGGGAGAACATACCAAGTTCCAAAACCTGTGGCTGGGACCGTTTGTAATCTCTGAAAAATTGGGTCCTAGCTTTTTTCATCTGCACAATTTGTAGGGACAACCAGACATTTTCCTAGTGAATGACCAGGTTCTCAAGAGATATTTTGTTTGATGATTTCTGATCCACCCTCTTGTAAATATTTTTTTAAATTTTCTTTTTTTGATTTTGATTTTGGTTCTTTTCATTTTTCTTGATTTTGATTTGTTTTCTAAATAATTGTGTCTGAAGAACCATTCATTTGTTGAAGGGAATCAAAATTATTATTCATTAGCAGCAGTCGATAATAGTTTAAGAACCCAAACAACAAATGCTAAACTCAAATCAGCAGAAGTAAGCTTATGTTCAATCAGTGTTTTTGGTTTCTCATTGAAATCATAGGAAGACACGATTACCCTTAACAAAGTTCTAACGTCGTCCTTGTTTTAATAAGAACAACTCAGTGTGCTTCCCCATCCTAGATATGGTTTCTTAATAGAAATATAATTGTCCAAATCATGATGAAAGTCATCAGAACAAAAAAATGATTATTAAATGATCAATATTTTTATTACCAGATCGTGAGATCTTTAGTATCACCCCGCTCTCTTAATATCATGAAGTTTTAAAAATTTATAAACAAATTTAGAGAGTTGAAAGAACTATAATGTGTGGGAATTATGTGCAAACCCACCGAGACACTGAACAGGTCTGCTGGCAGCAGGTAAATACACACATGATACCAAAGCAACTTTGTTGGGGTATTGAATAGGCCTACTGGAAGTGAAGCAATGTCGGGTTTAAGAAGATTCTTAGGTATGTATTTTAATTTGATCAAGTGTGAAGATGTTTTTATCATGAATGGATGACTCTTGGACATGATAGAGGTAATAGAGAGGGTTAAATGATATCCATGCCGAGGCTATGGATGCCTGCTAGTAGAAGTGGCCCTGTCAATGGTATCAAAGTTATCTATATAAACATCACTACACCTATGATCTAATCAAGATACCATATTACAATCTCGGACATAAATGCATCCAATGCTATGACTGTGTTGTTTTCAAAGTTATTATCGAAACGCTTGATCTATCGTTAACTGTCTCTAAAATCTATTTCATATGTGACCTTGATATGAATTTTTTGGTGATGCATAGATAACTACTTCGCCCAACATGTCGCTATTGTTGGCAGCCATGAA
Organism: Picea mariana; assembly: GCA_032191745.1. Classification (NCBI taxonomy): domain Eukaryota; kingdom Viridiplantae; phylum Streptophyta; class Pinopsida; order Pinales; family Pinaceae; genus Picea; species Picea mariana. Next base: position 173,146 of record JASDQU010010368.1, on the reverse strand, counting down.
TTCTGTCGAATTTTATCATAATTAAAAGTCATCATAAAGGGATAAAATATTTCTATAGCTACCTCCTCCTTACATTTATAAACATTTCTATCTTTTGGTTTCAAGGATATTTATTGGGCTGGCTGATTATATGACTATTTCGTTTAAATTTTCGTTTGTTTTGTTTAATTTCATGACTGCAAGCATGAAATTGAAACAAAAAGTTTGGCTTGGTTAATCATTTTGCAGTTTGTGGTTTCTTCGCTTCTTTGTCCTAAGAGATTATACCTCAAGGGGACCTATATGTTTATAAGTATTTTGGTTTGTAAACTTATTGATTAATCCATTTCCACAATTTTATGCACTATGGGAAATATGACTTGATCATATCTATGGTTGATTGTATGATTTTAATTTTTGATATGCCTAATTGCACAGAACCTTGGATTAACATTTGAAATGTGCTCCTTGCTCTTAACAATCATGTCGCTTTCATATCACATGGTACATGACTGATGTAATCGCAATTACACATCATCCTATTGTCCTTTACATTTAAGACTCTCATTCATTATCTGAATAGGTAGATGATAATGGTTGGGGTTTAATATTCATTGTGCATAATGGTTCACAACCCTGCGTGTCCTCTAGTTTTTTGTCACTCAAATCTCAAACTACCAAGCATGATAGCCTCCCAAGTCTGTAGGTATCGAGCCTCTTTTGATTTTATAAACCTCTCGCTATTGTTTGTCTTTTTGAAAATGAAACCTCCCTCTCGTTGCCTTTACTGTGTCTATTGGATAGAAACCATGGCTTCCATAGTCAGAATTGAACCAAATGGCCCTCAAGCCCTTCTCGCCCATGACGATGCCATAAGCAATTTACAGGCACCTGGTTGGGATGTATTCATCCAAAAATTGAGGGTTATAACCTAGCAGTTGCACAGGATTTTTCTCAATCGTTTGATGGATTTAAAGCTGAAGTTGGGGATCTGCAATTTGAGGCGATCGAGGACTCTATAGGATGAGCAACAGGACTGTCACAGGAGGGAGAAAAATTGTTCAAAAATTCCAAGCTAGAAGGCGTGCCTTGGAGCGTGTTCACGATCTATAGGAAATCGACATGCTGCCCTAAAGGTACCCCTATTACCCTTTTAAAACCTTGATTGCATGACCTGCTTCCAATTATTAAACAATTTATAACTTGTGAGGGTACATATGGCTTAGTGTTTTTGTATCGCATCCGTCTATTGATGATTTTACTAGGCTTTAAGCTATACATGCTTTCTATTTGTTGATGATACTACATAAAATGTCTAAGCATTATAAGAAACAAAGTTTAAACCCTCTGTCTAGCCTCTTCCACCATGGGCTTATTCGAATTCTACTGATGTCGCATCTGGCTAAAATTGGGGACACTTGGGAAGACTTCCTGTGTAGAAACAATTTTTCCCTACCTGTAAGCACAATAGATTCACCTTTGCATTCCAATACAAATCCCAATCCTTGTAACCCTATGACCGAGAATCTAGGTGTCGATTCACATAGAGACTGTGTGCTTACTGAACCAAGCTCTGTTCCTATGCAAAACCCTTTGAGCAAAGAACTGCAGCATAATTTCCTGCCCATAAAATCGTTAGAGGAAGTAATAGATGTATTAAAGGATAAATTTTCCCTTGATCCTATTGTTGAGTCGACTCAAGGTTTTAGTGACAAACCAACTGTTAAGAAAAATCGTAAGAAGAAGAAACAGGGTAACTCAAATATCAATTTTGTGAATAAGAGACCAGGCAGATTATTTTCTAGGAGTCTGAGAAATCAACAACAAGATCATTTGAGCTCGATATCAGTGATCGAGGTCGATGATCACTTGACCGATGATGAGATCAATGATTTGCTTGCCCAGGAATATGTGGATAACCAATGTCTCGGAAATGAAACCGTTAATGAATCCATACAACACGATTTTGTTTCTAAACTACCTTCATTTCTAAAAGATCAAGAGGGCTTTGCTAGTATAGGAAATGATTTGAAACAATCTACAGGAAAGACTGAAGCACCCATTGTTGAGTACACTCAACCCATTCCTGCTATAGAACCTATGCACTGTGACAATTGTCTGGACTGGGTAGAACGATATTATAGAGGCATACCATATTTATAGGCACAACTAAAACATTTGGCTGCTCTAAATACCTTTCTTGAAAGAGAAAATCAAGAATTGAAAGCATGCGTAGATCGGGCAAGTAAAAGGCCCAAGCGAGCCAGTAGTGCAATTATAAAAAATATAACAAATTTCAATGCTATCATTAACTCATAATTATTCGATCCCTCATTGTCTAATCTCTAGAATGGTAAAAATGGTTTTGATTTTCTTTGATTTAATTATGTTGTAAAAATCAAATAGTTAGATTTATTTTGATTTTCTTTGTTAATATAAGACTAGCTACATAATCTCACGATTCTGTAGCTAGTCTATTTCTAAAAATTAGTTTGAATTATTTTTCTAAAATTCATTTTCGTTTTGTTATTTTCAGGAGAATAATAGTTATGATGCTATTCACAAGGAGAAGTAGTCTTGGATCACGCGCTGCATAGTTTAGTAATTTCTCTTTTGTTTGATACAACCATGTCATTATGTAATTAATTTTGATAAAAAACCTCCTACAGGAGTGTTACTCTGTTGTACTATTTTTGTAAAGCAATCTTTTTTTTGGGATTACCCTCTATCTTGCATAATAAGAGGTTGTTAATCCAAGACTAGTTTAAATAGTGGTTGCTGTTAGTAGTAAAGACAACTTTTGCTAGAAAACAATGTGGATATGTGATTTTGGAAATGGACATGGGAAAGCAATTCACTGTTGGCTTTACACCTGTGTGATGCTTATTCCAATTGTGTTCTTCTATTACATATGTATTATGAGATATTATTATGGTTGATTTCGCTGTAGCCTTGTCATCATATGATGCTTCATATTGTTAAATATTATAGACGTTGTCCAAAATTTGTCATTTCATTTTGTATGTGTGATCAATCTATCATTTGATTGTCATCAAATTTATTTCAAATACTAAATGATTGATAATATTAATACTATGAATTGAGTTTCCTTTCGTTCTAAGTATTGATTATCATAAGATCACAACATTTTTAATCAATTATCATTTTGTTGTTATATTATTAATCCAATACATCAAACACTTCTTTGAATTTATTCTGGAATTACTAGTATTGTTCTGTCACAGGTTTCCCATACATGCAGGACAAGAAGGATTTTAGACAACACATAAAGATAATCTCAGTTTCTCCGATCAGATAGGTTAGTTTGTGTGATATTTAGTTAAATTATTTATTAATGAAACGATGATTGCATAAATTAGATTTGACTATTTATGTATCGTTGTTTCAATTGTATTTGCTAAAAATTTATTAGTTTAAAGTCTTTATACATTCAAAAAGAAAACAAAAAAGAGTTATGTTCTTTCTTTATCTTAGTTAGAATCACTTTGGCGAACATTCATTTCGCAAGATTACAAGTAAACCTTGCAAATTGTATATAGACTGTTTATAATCATTTGTATATATTCATATTTCTATTTGAACATTTATAATTAGTACATAAATTGTTAGAATCATAGATTTAGTTTAGTTTATTTATTTTAATATTTTTAGGACTTATTTAGCTAATGGAGCCATTAAACCCATTGAGTCAGTTCATTCCAAATGGATTGGTTTAATTAGACAACCCCAGTCCGGCTCTGACCTTCCAGCTGATGGTGTGTCAAATACGTCACCCTAGCACATGACAAGGTGACACATGGCCTTTGGAGGTCCAATGACTTACACCTAGAGGCTCAATGTCTCTCTTGGAGGCCTAATATCACCCTTTAAGGCATGTCATCACCCTTTAAGGGTTTTAATTTAATTTTATTTGGTTATTTATAAAATGTAAAGACAAATTAGAGGGTTGTCCCTCTTTCTATTTTGTTGTTGACAAATTAAAGTGGACGCATTAGGGTTATACGACCTCATATAAATAAAGGTCATTTCACTCTCATTTTGGGATCATGGTTTTGAGAATTACATACTCTCTTGGATGAATATTTTGCCCTACTTGGGAAATTATCTCTATTTATCTTTGGTGCAATTGTGGATGCTTTTACTTGTCTATTAAAAGGATAGGTGCTATCTCTTGGATGCTTGTTTCTTGGTAATTTGATGGAATATTCTTGATAAAGAAGGGTCTTTTATGCTATATATTGGCATTGGAAATGAATTATTACATAATCATGTTGTTTCTTTTTGTTTCAAGGTTATTTTTTCTAAATCATTGGATTACTATAAGGGTGTACACCCTCCATCAAGATCTATCTAGTTGTCATTGAAAAAACACTATTTTTGCAAAGGTTGCTACAAGGAGTAAAATGTATTACAACCTTGTAGATTTACCTTGCTAAAGTTTGCTTTCTCTAGGGAGTACAAAGGATTACACCCCTAGAGAATTAATAAACCCTATCTCATACACAAGAGACTCCATTTACCTAATTAATAAATCACTAGTCTAGTTGCATTGGAGATTGAATATTCATGCATTGGTATATGTGATTTCTTAAAATATTTCAATTTTTAAAGTTGGATTTATTTCTTCATGTTTCAAGCTATACCATGCCTTAAGGGTGTCTAGTTTAGCCAAATGATCTCATTGTTGTTATAAAATTAATGCTGCAGCAAATAGGGCTGCAACAAACTCATCTTTATCTCACTCTTTTCTCACTTTTCTACCACTAAAATTTACTTGCAAGATGCAATATTTAATATACTAGTTAGATGTTATTACTTGGGTGGATTGTTTGTTGATTTTAGTGGCTAGAAATTGTTGTTGTAGAAAAAAATTTCTACATCCATAAGGCTTTTATAAATATTGTTGCTAACCCTAACTAACATCCCTTGAATTGATATCAAAGTCTTGCTTTAATTATTGGAAATTAATCTACTCTAGCTTTGTTTCCAACATATTGTACTTGATTTTGATGGTATGATTTACAACTCATTATTATCATTTATTTATTATATATACATTTCCATACTGCTGTAATTTGGTACAACACGGTTTCTTGTTCAATTCCCTTTTGGTTTTGAGGCATCATTTACTATATATTGTCTTGTTTTAGGCATGCCTAACATTTTTTTGTAGGTACATCACTGTTACACATGATTTTGGTCACTCTGGTGATGTCTCTACAAGTGATGTATTCAGGCTCCCACAAGGACTTTTTGCCTGAGAAAAGTGACTGTTGTCTTCTTCCAAAAAACACATTTTTAAGATGAGTTCGCAGGTTGCCTATATTATAGGGTGCGAAAATCCTTCATTGTCGCAAGCAACCCAAACTTAGGGTGCGAACTATTCGCAGTCTGCTCTATAGGTAGGGTGTGAACCTGTTTCAAAGATTGGAAAAGAGAAGAGGTGACGAAGGTTCTAGAAGGGAATCTTCTAGAAAATGAATTGGCATTTGCATGGTTGGCATCCTACTGAATTCTCAGATTTAGTGGGATCATCCTCATCCATTTAACCATCTCTCCTTCTCCTATATATTGAAAGGTTTCTCATGGAAAAGGTTAAGAAAGATTGAATGAATAATTGGTGAAAGAATTGTGTGGAGAAATCTGCTTGGATAGAATCTTGAAGACTCTATTTGGTCTATCAAGTTGTACTAGATCTTCTTCATGCAAACATAGAGCAAGTGTGTGTGTTGGAACCAAGGGTCACTGAAAGGAAGCTCACGACATCAAGGCTATCTGGTTGTATCTTCTACTTTCATTTAATATAATATAACGACATGTCCCTTTCCCATAAAATCACTCTTATTTTATTACGTAACTCATTGATCATATGCATAGGTTGACATTGAATGTACTTTGCTATCTTCACTTTGGTTGGTTCGTGTTGTCTTGGACCTGATTTCACAAGAGAACCGAAGTGAAGTAGGAACAACAGAGACCTAAGGAAGCAATATAAAGGTATGTCACTCATTCCTCCCTAGTAGTAGATTCAATGACTACAACTTAGAGAAAGAGTCATGTCCTGTCCTGTTTTGTTCTAGATCCAAGTGGATCTAGGGAGATCTGTTAGTGTCCGCACCTACCGATTTATCCGATAACAAAATTGGCAACTCCACTGGGGATACAACCCATTTTGGCAGTTTTTACCTGGCCATTTTCTCTTGACCTACCCTTTTTCATTCCCAATCAATCTCTGAGTCTTGAGGAGATCCTCATAGACTCCCTAGATCCATAAGTTCCCTCAAACGTTCTACCATTTTTCCAAAATTTGCTTGATTACAGACCTTCTCGCATTGCACCTCTTTGTAGTCTACGAGAATCACTGAAGTTCGCACCCTAGTGTTCAGTTCAGTGAAAAATTCTCGCAACCTACCTGTGTCTAGCCTGCAAGAATCCTTAATTCTCACACTATACCCCACTGTCAGACTACGAACTCACTTGTAAAAATTTTGGATTAAGTCTTTTGTGTCTTCAGATGCCCAGATTGGTTGGTGTGTCTGGAAAGAACTTCTCTGGCCAGTGATTGAATGTTTCTTGACTTCAAATCTCACGAATGATTAGTTTTCAGAAATCGAAAGCTCTTCTTGATCATTTTTTCTCAATTTTTACCTCTTGACCTTTTCTTGACAAGGGTATATTCTTCGATTCTCAAATGTGAGTGCTTGTTTGGTCAGGAGCCTTTGATTAGAATAAAATTTGAGATTAATTGTCCTTTTCAATTGCTTATTACTTGGAAAATTGTTACCCATGTGCTTTTGAAGAGACTGGTCTTGTCAGTTTGTTATTTTTATCTTCATTGAAAGATCGATTTGGGTGTTTGTTGTGTATTTCTTTTTCGTTCGTTGCTTACTTTTTCTTAGTTCCATCCCTGTTGCTTGGTTTCTAATAAAAAATTAAAGACATTTTCTTTTTTAAAAGCACCCTTGTATTCAAAAAATATGGGATTTCAAGTATTGAAAGAGAACGAATAGGGAATTTGCATTGTTCATGATTATTTGATATTACATTTCAGAGAAGATCATACATCGTAGTTCACATTGTTCCAGAAAACTCCTCTTTCCCTCCTGTAAATAAGATTTATCAAACAAAATTTGTATCATTCATCCCTATTTACGCATTGTTCGGTCAGAGTCCCACACAACATTGGTGTCATTTCTGTCTCCTTTTTGCGTAACAAGAGCCTTTAATAATATTGCGCAACTTTAAAATTCAACTAGTAACTTTTTCTAGGGATCTTTTACACCAACATTAGCTAGGCTAGAGCTTTGGAATAGGCAGTGAGACACACTTTCCAAATAAAAAAACACACAATAGTATCTTGTGATAAGGAGTGTCAAATTCCATTTGTAGCATTTTGTCCTGGGAAGCCCTTCTCACACAAGGGTCAAACCTAAGGTTGTGTTGAGATTGACATAGTTACTCACCCTACTTTGTTGATCTCGGCATAGAGATTGCACGTATTACGGGGGTCACTTGAAGGTATACCCACAATGATGAGTGGAAGCCTCTCAAACTGATTTCGAGATAGATACCCTGCCCTTGCATGTGGATCAGACTGTCAACTATTCCCCCAGGCATCATTGTTGGTGGTGGTAACCTCAGTAGCCTATCTTCTTAGTGTCTTACACAAGGTGACCGTGAAGGGGTAAGTCTTCACGGTACCTAGAATTGACGTTGGACAGACTCACTCAGGCTCCTTGGAGGGTATGCCCACGATTGTGTGTGGAAGCTTGCACCAGGGTGTAAGTCCGTTAAGCAGGTAGTCAATGTAACTTTTCCACCCTGGCCCAGCCCCTTCTTGTCTCATCATCGCGACGTTGGATTTTATCACCAACTAGTTTTTCTTCTTAGATTTGACTAGCGCATGTTGTTTGTTTACCCAAGTTGGCCATAGAATTTCTTTCGTAAGAATCTAACTCGATCACAATTGACCCTCCACAGTGTTCACGTAGAATGCAAGTCCTACCCCTGGAAGATCTGGAAGGTTCTCAACCCTTGCCTACTAACTCACCGGAGGGCTCTCCTCAACAGAGTGAAGTCCAAGACATTGCCACTCCACAAGTGGAAAGAACTAACTCTTTAGAACAATTCTGAATTACCAATTCTCGAGAGGACTTCTGACTTCCTCCCAACTCCGAGAGACGTATTGTTTGAGTGAATTCTTCTGGAGATATAGTTGTTCAGTCTTCTGGATTCCCAACTGGACCTTTCACAGGACCTGAGGGTCAAGATCTTTTTTGGACTACTGGCATTTTTAGACAGGATCTCTTTGGCTTAGGAGCAGGCATTGATATCACGGTCACACCTGAGCTGCCCAAAACATCTGATCCAGACACAATACCTTTTGTGACTAATTATTTTTCTGGTACAGACGCTCCGCCAGCTAACCACATCTTAACTATCCCTCTACAAATGGTACATTACACAATGGTCCCAGATACTACGAGTCCTCACACTGGGATTACAACGGCTAGCCAAGCCCCCATTGGCACACCTCTTTCACCCAGATTCACCCCAACACTTCCTCCCGGATATCATGCGTTGAATGCTTCTATTCCGGATCCTACACAAATCTCATTCGGGACTCCTGGCGTTTCTACTCCTTCTGGGCACCATCTCGTTCTCGGTTTCATTCCGACACTTCCTCGACCCCCTTTCAGAGGACCTCTTCCATCCTCTATCGGAGGCACTGACCCTAGTGGAACCATCCTGTCTTTCACACCTAATTACCATATTCCTGTAGGTGGAAAATTTCACCAAGGAGGCCAAACCCAATCCCCTTTTGTAGGAAAAATCCCAATTGGGATTCAAATCCTCACTCAACTGGGGGGAAACAATCTCAAGCTAGCTCCTTCATACCCCCTAGTATAGGCCAACCATACCCATACACGTCCAATCCTATTTGGGGTTCGAACGCTCAACCCCACACCCTTGTTCAAGGGTACAACCCTATGAATTACTTGCCTCCACACCAACAACCGAATCTTCTTGGATCTTCACATTATATGAAAACTGCTTATGGTCCCACTGGTCTATCGATAGGACTCCCTCCCCAAAGTCACCAGTACCCACATGTGAATAGACAGCTACCCTTCTTATCCACCTTGGACCTCCTTGATCTGTCGAGTATTTTAAATGATCTGATCCGTCACTCTCCTCAATGGCCCGCCATACCGGCCAAAATACCATCTGACATCCCTAAATTTGATAGTAAACCAAGAGAGGACCCGAACAATCATGTAATGACTTTTCACCTTTGGTTCTCTTCCAACTCCTTGATGGATGACTCTATTCATTTACACCTTTTTCAGCGGACACTCACAGGTTTCGCTGCGAAGTGGTATATAGAATTACCACGAGGCTTCTTTGCCGACTTCAACACCCTCGCTATGGCTTTCCTCACCCACTACCAGTTACCGATCCATTACGAAACGGGAACCGAAATTTTGAGTTCTTTCAAACAAAAAAAAGCCTCTCATATCTCTTATCACATTCATGAGTGGCGACGGAGACGATGTCTCATCAAACTCGAACTTCCCGATCAATTGCTGGCAGAGTGGTTCACGAAATCATTCATGAACGACATCGTTCATGACATCTCCATGGGTGGAGTTTTCATAGAAGAATAGGAAATCAGTCGTGCTGAATACCTTAACTTTGTTTACTCCCAAACGGGTACTCTTTACAACTTACTCCCTGACGTACCTCGTCCTTCTACTTCTGCTACTTCAACTATTCCTGCTACTTCTCATGCAGCTGATGGAGTGATTGGCACTTTCCATACCCAACCTCATTCCATCCAAACCTCTAGAAACAACCTCAAATCCATTTCTTCTAATGTTCAAAATGCTTTGTCTCCTACCCCTCTCACCGGCAAGACTTCTAAGGTAAAATCTGTTCAATCTACCCCCGTCGGAAAAAATAAATCCAAAAAAGGAAAGGGTAAGAACAAGGAGGATAAAAGTAATCCACAAACTGAGAAAACAAAAAAACCACCTGTTGACGATAGGGATAAGCGCAATCCCCGATACCCTTGTCTTATCTTTGGTGATGATCACTACACTAAGGATTGTCCACGACGAGTCGAGGTTACTAAGTTCCTTCAAGGGACCCCTAAACCCCCCACTTTGGTCGTGTTGTCACAACCCTTCCCTTCTCAACAACAGGACCAATTGGTCATTCATGACCAACCTTCCCCCTCCAATACATCCTATGTCTTAATTTGTACAAGTGATTCAAATAAGAATGACATCACACTTACCACTCGAGCCAAAGATTATTCTTCCTCTAAAGAGAAGGTTGATGAAATACCTCCTTCGTTGGTCCAACCATCTCCCATGACTCCACCTACCAATGGTCCTCTTCATCTCGAATGACCGAGCCTAGATACAGTCCTTCACCCTCCTCCAAAGGGTGTTGTTTGAAAATCGGCTTTCAATCCTCATGCACGTGCTGCCTAGAACTACACTATTGTCGAAGATCTGGCCCAAGCACAGTCTGTGATGTCAGCCCTTGAAGTCCTTCAGATTTGTACCATACAATGGAAGGCACTGTTAAAATCTATTGGTGGAATCGACCCTACAGATACAAATTTAATAATTTTTGACTTGGAAGATCACATTCCAAGGTTACCCCCTCAACTCGCATTCCAAATACAAGTTATTGTCTCCGACAAAAAAATTTGTAGAATAATTATTGATGAGGGTGCCTCGACGTGTGTCATGTCTATTACCTATTGGAAAACCATCGAATCTCCTCTTTTGAATGAATCCCACAAAACACTCAAATCCTTCAATGGCTCTGTTTTTAAGCCTTACGGTGTCCTCCCTTCATTGCCTATTATGTTAGAAGGCAAAATGGTCAATGTTGAAGTGGAGGTCTTTGACGCTCCTCTCAATTACAACCTTCTACTTGGTCGTAGCTGGATCGATTCCGTGCGTGCAGTTGTGTCCACTCTTTTCCATGTCGTGCATTTTCCACATCAAGGAAAAGTAGTTACCGTAGACCAATTGGCCTTCTTTCACTCTGATGCACATAGCGGCAACATACCTTTCATTGCAAAAATCTGCCCTGGATATGAGAACGTCGGTGTGGGTCTCCTTAAGGATTCCTCTTTGATGGGTACTTTCCCCATTCCACCACCCGATGTTCCACATCCGTTTGTCGCCTCAATCAACATGATCTCCACCTCTGTTCATGGAACCCCTGCGCCTTACAACCCATGGATGGTACACAACCCTGACGATCATCTTCATTATGGAAACGAAATTCCTTTAAGTCCAGTTGAATCTGCTTATCAAGCCATTCAATCGGAAACCCCTTCTACCCCCTCTCTTATTGCTTTATCTTCAGATCCATTCCGTGTCATTTTTCCTATAGACAAGATGATTATGTCTATTATGTCCGTGGAAGATACCCCTTGGAACGATGGAAATCATTGTTCCATCCTCTTTCTATAACAATGCACCATCAAGGGTTACCAACGAATCTCAACCTCGTTGACCGTTGTCATCATTTATATCGTTCCCGAGTCTACACATGATAAGTTCTACAAAGGGAAATTAAATAATATCTCACCCACCATCCCCCTCGACATATCCATAAAACCTAGAGTTGTCGAAAATGTGCATATCGGAGCTTCGTGTTCCCATGCTGAAGTTGTCACATACAAGTCTCTTTTCCAAGAATTTCGTGACATCTTTGCATGGAGCTATGAAGAAATGTCGTTGATTGACCCCGACATTATGGTACATAAGATTAAGACATACCCAAGTGCTAAACCCATCCGGCAACGACTTCGTCTAGTCCACCCACATAAAGCAGCCGCTATCAAGCTTGAAGTTGAGAAAATTCTCAAAGTTGGCTTTATTAACCCTATGGCTCTAACTAACTGGGTTTCCAATCTTGTTTCGATTGACAAGAAACAAAGCACAATCAACGTGTGCATTTATTATAGGGACATTAACAAAGCTTGTCCTAAATACAACTTTCCTACACCCTTCGTTGACCATATCGTCGATGATTATTTCGGAAGTGAAATTTTCTCTCCGATGGAGGGTTTCTCCGGATATAATAAAATCAATATTGTACCCACGGACCAACACAAGAGCATTTTTATTTGTCCTTCGGGCACTTTCACCTACCGGAAACTTCCATTCGGTTTAAATAATGCCAGTGCAACTTTTCAATGTGCTATGTCTTATGCCTTTCATGATATAAAGCACATCGTGCAGCCATATCTCGATGACTTACCCGCTCATTCCATGCGCCATGTAGATCATCCAATACACCTCCGCACCATTTTCCTTCGATGTTGGTTTTACCATATACACTTGAATCCCCACAAATATGTTTTTTGCATAGAGTCTAGCCAACTTCTAGGATTTATTGTTTCACGTCAAGGGATTAGGGTACATCCTTTGAAGGTCGAGGCGATTCTCAATCTTCCTCCTCCTTCCTCACTTCGCCAGTTACAAAGTTTGCAAGGGAAGACAAACTTTCTCCGTCGTTTCATCCCGAACTATGCTAATCTAACTCTTGGATTTACGCAACTGCTCAAGAAAGGTTCTGAGTTTGTATGGGATACCACTGCCAACAAAGCTTTCGAAGCTTTGAAACTGTCTTTGACACGTACCCCACTACTCTTCCCACCTGATTACAGTTGGGATTATTTCCTTTACCTCGTAGCCTCAGACTATACCATTGCTATGGTTCTCATCCAGGAGGATGATTCTCATGATGAACATGTCATATATTACTTAAGTCGGAGTCTCATGACTACCACAACCAAGTACTTACATGTTGAAAAACTGGCCTTAGTAGCCGTCCAGGCTGTTCAACTTTTTCGGCACTCTATCCTTTCTCGCAAGACTACGGTAATTTCTAACTGTAACCCTATGCAACACATTCTTACAAGACAATTGCTAGGGGGAAAATACTCCAAATGGATTTTAATAATCCAGGAGTTTGACTTAGAATTCAAACGTGCGAAGTCCAAGAAATCCTTGGTGTTTGCTGAGTTGATATGCGACCTTCCCTGCTCTGAGACGGATAATGTAGTAGACGATTCATTACCTGATGAATCCCTTTTCCTGATCAGTTCCGACAACCTTTGGTACAGAGATATCATCATATATCTCCAGACAAAGACTTTTTGGCCCAATTTTTCTAGCACTAATTGTCATCGAATACGCTACCAAGCCCGTCAGTATATTATCCTCGGTGATACTCTTTATTGTCGTGGGATTGAATCTGTTTTTTGACGTTGCCTCACATTTGACGAAGCCAATAAAGCCCTAAATGACTGCCATTATAGAGCTTGTGGTGGTCACATGTCTGGGTATGCTGCTTCCCAGAAGATCTTACGAGCGGGGTATTTTTGGCCTTCTTTATTCAACGATTGTATAATTGTCGTCCAAAAATGCCATGCTTGCCAAAACTACAAAAATAAAATACGATCACACCCTGCTCCTCTACACCCTATGGTCTCCATTGGTGATCCAGGTGGATATTGATGGCCACCCACCTTTTCCAAATGGCTCAAAACGGCTTTCTGGCAATTTTGGCAATTTACTATTTTTAGCAGGTTTTAACTTCCGGGGCCATTTTGAGGGCCCAAATGAAGATTTTTCAAGATAGAGGTTCTCAATGATAGCTAAATGCATGATTGAGCCTCCAAAATGAATCTCCTCGATGATACCTTTCCAACGAGCTATCACACATCTAAAACGGAGATCGTATGCAAAAGTTACGACCCCGAGAAGTTGATGTACTCACTTACCCAAACGGGGCCCACATGACTTTTTGCGCTTCATCTCCCAGGGTTAGGTTTTTGGATGTCTAGGGTTTTTGGCATTTCTTCTTATTGTAAAAATGCCTTCAGAGCCTCATTTTAATGATCTTCTTGCGAATGCAAGTAGCCGTCACATCTCTTCTCAGAGATAAGCTGCCACCATTCTAGCGAGTCTTTCACTCTGTATTTTTATAGTCTTTGTACATTTCTTTCATTAATAGAAATTGTGTATTATTGTATATCTGTGTTTATGGTTGCATCTCTGACACATTTATATTATATTATTGAATATCTACGATATCTCTGTGCATTTATTTATTATATCTCCGATCTCATTTCGTGTCGAAAATAATCCGGATCAATTGGTCCTTTTGCGAAATGGGGTATCGATTTCATGACATGTCACCCTCACTCGGTCGGAGGGCATGGATACATTATTGTAGCTGTAGATTATTTTACGAAATGGGTCGAGGCGATGCCAACATTTGACAATACTGGAAGGACTGCAGCATTATTCATATTCAATCACATCATTGCTTGGTTTGGTGTTCCTCAAGCTATCATTACTGACCACGGTAGCCACTTTAGAAACTTCATGATGTCCGAACTCACTGAAAAGTTGGGTCTTCTCCATGAAAACTCAACACCCTATTACCCACAATCCAACGACCAAGTTGAAGAAATAAACAAAATCCTCATTACCATGCTTCGACGAATGATAGGGATTCACAAAACGAGTTGGCACATGATGTTGTTTTCAACATTGTGGGCTTACTGGACATCCGTTAAGTCTGCTACTAGGTTTACACCATTCCAGTTAGTCTATGGTCTAGAAGACATCTTGCCGATTGAATGTGAGATACCCTCCCTAAAACTATCCGTCGAACTTCTCCCAAACACTTCTGCCGAAGAAGAACGTCTGTTGTATCTCATGCAATTAGACGAAACGCGTCGCAACACCACCTTAGTTATAGAATCCCAGAAGAAACGCGTCAAAGCCCAATACGACAAACATGTCAAGCCACATGTTTTATCCTAAGGTGATCTGGTTCTCGTTTACGAACAAGATCAGGATATGCTAGGAGATGGAAAATTTGAAGCTATGTGGCAAGGTCCTTATATCATCAGGCGAGTTTTGGAGAAGGGAGATTACGAGTTTGTGGACTACGATGGTATCCCTTTGAGTGAACCCAGAAATGGGTTGTACTTAAAGAAGTACTATGCTTAAGATCACCTGTGCATGAGTGCTTGTATTTTATTGTATCATACTTTTTGTTACTTTAGTATGCTTTTTCGTTATTTGGACTCTGCCCTTGACTACTTATCTTGCATTGTGCTTGGTTTCTAGATGTCAAAGTCTTTGCCACCCCACATTGGCTTCGCCAATGGGTCTATCCATAGTACTCAGAACCTTGCTTCTGCTTCATGGGCAATTTACGCCCTTACAAACGAACTTATCAGTCTACGAGGTGTGTGCCTCGATCATGTGACCAATAATATTGCAGAATATAGCGCCATCATCAAATTGTTGATTGATTCTATTTCGCTTGATATCCGCCACCTGGCTATACGAATCGATTCATAGCTAGTAGTACTATAGTTAAGTAATGTCTATTCTATCCGAAGTCCTACTTTATTACGGGTATATTTACGAATTCGTCTCTTGGAATGTTATTTTGATGATATCGAATATCAGCACATTCCTAGATGTCTAAATACATTGAATGATGCATTAGCTAAATATGTGTTAGACAGACATTTAGGAAATTTATAAACCAATCACACATTACATGTATAACGCAACACAAAATAACCCGGTAGAAGTCTTATATATGTATATAACAATCAAAAGTTTTTACAAAAAGATTATGTCCAAGGATCAAAATCTCAAAATACGAAGCCCATAGCTTCTACAAAATAGCATCATAGATGATGCTCGCAATAACACACAACTACTTGGGCTACCCTATGAAGCAGTCGACTGAGAGAATCAGACACACCCGCATTATGGCGCTGGTAACGTCTCGGTATCTCCCCAATAGCAATATTCGGGACATCCGCGGTCAACCCCTCTAATTTATGTTCCACATCCCTCTAATTCATAGTCTTCGGCATCCCATCTTGCCACTAGAGCCGCTTCTCCTCGCCTTTGAATGGGAGACGTTCCTAGAGGTCGATACGGCCCCACATCTGTGTCATCAAAAAGAAATTTTTGGATTAGTTCTTGGATAAACATAAAAAACATTTCATATGATAAAATTTGAAAAACATTTAAAAAGAACAAAATGTGTACTTCTTACCTAAGTCACCCCACTTAGCATCCTCAGGCAGGGCCAAATCCGGATCCCCTCGGAAATCCAAACCAGCATATGCATAGTTGTTGATCATCAGCATCTGAGGCCTCAACTAGTCAAAAAATGAATCATTATACTTGATTATAGGCCCTGCTACATGTTGAGCCATGAGGTTACACCACCTCAACATCCTCGGATCCTATGGGGCCGATAAACCCCAATTAACCTGTAGTCACAACAGTGGGACCCTCTCGAGGAAGAATGACACCAAAAGTGACCTGTACCCAAACTGCTTCAAGTCACCCTTTCTGCACTTCGTCAATTGTCTCTTCATGCTGCGGAGAACTGCATCTGAACAGTTGAAAACCCAAGGCTCTGTGCACTCTATGGTGTATTAGAAATAGCTCTGGAGAGCCATATGCAGAGCCACGCTCCCAGCCATGCGTGAAATAGTAAACAAGATGATCTGTAGGGTCAGATCTTGGACCCCCCAAATGGAAACCTTACCCTTGCTTCTCTCCACCTCGGGAACACAATATTGGCAAAAATACTCGCTCATAGGGAGTCCACCACCTCTACCTTCGGTCAAAGTAGCATGGTATCCATGTTGTGACAACCTCGCTAGAAAATAGATATCCTCGATATATAGTGTCAACATATGGACTCCCACATGAAATAATTGTTGATCCATGTCCCAAATGTGGACCAGGTATTCCAACAACCTGAGTTGAGCTCTCATGCTCAGACTCCTGAAAAATTTCAAGAGCCCACAGTCCTGGAGGGAAACGACTATACCTGGGTTGTTCGCGGCAATGGAATCATCCTCCTCATGTTCTCTTTCTCTCCATTCCAACATTGTGATGGTCAAACACCTGCAAAAGAGCCATGAGAGGGGAGTCAGCAACTTGTTTTAAACTCTTGCATAATTTTTATTGAGCAAAACCTCACTTTAAAATCCATTTTTCGGCCCTTGCAAGTGGACCTTTTGCACAGTGTGAGATTCTCGTAGGTCCCACATGGCCCACCTGTGAGAATGCTTGGGTGCATGTTCCGACCCTAAAATGGACTCAAAACCCAAAAAATTGCCAATAAAAAACAAAAATAAACCATACAAAAGTTAAAGAATCAAGAAATTACCTCGTTGGCTAAAACCGTTCACTGATTGATCGCTTGTGCCTCCCGCAATCGAGAAAATAAATTTGGGGGAAAATGAGGTATGTTGGACAAGTTTTTGGGCAAAGTAACAATGAAATGGTAAAAAGTCATTTTTACCCATATTTATTCACTTTTTACTATTTTTTATTGATTTTTTATATTATTTTTATTGCTTTGTTTATAAAACCTAATACCCTAATAGCCTTGTGAGTGTGGTTTTTCATATATATAGCAAATTTGAAGTACGAACAAGGGGATGCAAGTGTTTTTTCTTTTTTTCGCATGTACGACTACTTTTTTAGGGTTTTTTAGAAAAAACCTCAAGCTCAGTCTTCGTTCGTTCTCGCACTCGAAAATATATGAGAACGTAACCGAGTATAATTTTTCTCTTCTTTTTGTACTCGTCATGGTAACATGAAAACGACAAACGTAAAGGAGTATCCTTTAAGCTCTTTTCATGCTCCATAAAAATGAAAATATTGCAGAGAGATCTTGTTCTTTTCACGCTCGTTAAAGTATTTGAAGAAAATGTTTGACGGGCTATATTTTATCATTTTTTCGGTCTCGTCGAACTCTTTTACGAAAAAGGAACTGGGAGAGTTCTCTTTAAGTGTTTTTCAAACTCTCAAAACATGAAAAACCCCTGAGTTTTCTATCCTTGGAATCGTTAAACAAACATCGAAAGACCCGCAATGGGACCGAACCACTCCTTCCTAGGGTTCGTTAAATATACTCCGAGGGACTCATCTGAAGGATGAGCTTACATCAACAAGCATATGTTCTCCTCCTCAAGCTTGTGTAAAAATAAAGTGGTACTCGCCAGAAATGGTGGGGGAAATTTTGGGAAAGGGATGTGTTTTCGTATTCATATTAATGGAAGTAAGCGTCGCTCTTGAACATGACACCCCCTATTCGTCATTTGAATCCGGGTTGGGAAATCCATTTGTCTCTCGTTCGACTTGTTACAAGGTCATATCTTGGGTCATCTTTGAGTCAGTGCTGCCAATTCCTTGGTCGTGTCATTCATATGTTCAAGAGAAGTTCACACGAGCCCTCTATTGAGTCGACCATCTACAGTTGTCCATTCTTACTATGTCGGCCTTCCCTTTGTCTATTTCAACCCGTATTCATACTTTGTTTCACCCTCAAAATCTGTTACTTATTTCGTTTCATTGATGGGGGATACATCAAGGCCCTCCTGTGATGAGTCTTGTTCCATTGACTCCAACTCATTATCCGGAAATGAGACCTAGAAATCATTTAGTACCTTGGAACCTACATGCCTTAATGTCCGGTCTCTTCACTTTCGACAGGGGTTTCACATCATTGATCCCTGATCGAGAGATTTCGTCGAGCGCTTGACTTCAGCTCATTCATTTGCATTCATTTGGATTTTACTTCGATACCTTGGGAGTCATTAACATCAATGGTGATTTCCCTCACACTTGTTAATGGTTTTCATCAATGACCGGTAATCAAGTGGTTTCTACCATGTTCGACTTCAGCACATGTAATCAAATGGCTAGATTCGTACTTTCAGGTGATGGGAGTGAAGACCCTGGGTCTCATCTTTTTTATCTAGGCTGCGATGGAGTATGTATGATTTGTATTGACACATAGATCCATTTATATGTCACATGGCTATGTCTTAATTCAAGTCTTCTAACATAGATCCACAGTGTATTCTTGGTGGCTATGTAGCATTTTGACAACATGGATCCATGGTGTATGATTGGTGGCCATGACTTACGTTTATGATTCCATTCATTTGTGATCTGATCATGGGAATGCCTACCTCAGAACTGGTATTATACTCTGTAGATGCTTGGTTGTTTACAGGTTTTCGATTAGGTGCACTCCTTGTTTTTGACACACACACACATTTTACAAAGTATTTTGGCTGTCACAAGTTCCGACCTCATACTTTAGGGGGCATTCTGTTACACATGATTTTGGTCACTCTGGTGATGTCTCTACAAGTGATGTATTCAGGCTCCCACAAGGACTTTTTGCCTGAGAAAAGTGACTGTTGTATTCTTCCAAAAAACACATTTTTAATATGATTTCATAGGCTACCTATATTATAGGGTGCGAAAATCCTTCACTCTCGTAGGCAACCCAAACTTAGGGTATGAACTGTTTGCAGTCTGCTCTATAGGTATGGTGCGAACCTGTTTCAAATCTTGGAAAAGAGAAGAGGTCATGAAGGTTCTAGAAGGGAATATTCTAGAAAATGAGTTGGCATTCACATGGTTGGCATCCTACTGACTTCTCAGATTTAGTGGGATCATCCTCATCCATTTAACCATCTCTCCTTCTCCTATATATTGAAAGGTTTCTCATGGAAAAGGTTAAGCAAGATTGAATGAAGAATTGGTGAAAGAATTGTGTGGAGAAATCTGCTTGGATAGAAGCTTGAAGACTCTATTTGGTCTATCAAGTTGTACTGGATCTTATTCATGCAAACGTAGAGCAAGTGTGTGTGTTGGAACCAAGGGTCACTGAAAGGAAGCTCGCAACATAAAGGCAATATGGTTGTATCTTCTACTTTCATTTAATATAATACAACGACATGTCACTTTCCCATAAAATCACTCTTATTTTATTGTGTAACTCCTTGGCCATATGCATAGGTTGAAATTGAATGTACTTTACTATCTTCACTTTGGTTGGTTCATGTTGTCTTGGACTTGATTTCACAAGAGCACCGAAGCAAAGCAGGAACAACAGAGACCTAAGGAAGCGATATAAAGGTATGTCACTCATTCCTCCTTAGTAGTAGATTCAATGAATGCAACTTAGAGAAAGAGTCGTGTCTTGTCCTGTTTTGTTCTAGATCCAGGTGGATCTAGAGAGATCTGTTAGTGTTCGCACCTACCGATTTATTTGATAACAATAATATTTGACAACCAATTACCTTCTCACGAGACTCATTCTTAAGCCTTATATATACTCTTGAACTTGACCTATAGGGACATCATTCATCTCTTATCACTTTCCATCAAAATGATCCCCCTAGGTTCACCTGAGATTCCCCCCTTGTGGTGATTTTATCATCACTAAAGTGAGGGGAGTGTTTATCTAAGGAGACAATGAGTAAATACTCCCATAGTTGTCACACCTTTATGGTTTGGGTTGGTATTTTCCAAAATTAGATTGTGTGCGATAACACTTTCGATTATCTTTTAAGTTATTCTTGAGAATGTATTAAATCCACTTTTTTCAACATACTAACACTCATTTCATCAATTTTGTTCTTTAATTGGGTTGGCCTATTATTAAAGTCTTCATTTTCTTCAGAATTCATTTTTGAGTTTTTATGAGGAGTACCATTATTATTTCCTATATAACCCTTTTTCATGTGAAAAAATAATAATGCTCCTTTTTTTCCTCTTTATCACAAATTTTGAATCACCAAAAACAGATCTTCCAATAAAACGTTATGTCAATTGTAAGTTACACACCTTTCAAACCCTTAATTTGGAGTATGGCTAGATGACTGACCTTTGTCCTGATATATATTTGAAATTTTAACCCTTGTAAGTTTGAAATTTTGGCATGTATTACTTCGATATGACTTCCTAATCTCCTAAAAATTTCACTTTCTGAACCTTCACCTATAAAAAGTTATAGGAAAAATACCAAAATGTCTTATTTAAGACTAATTTTAGGATTAGTAAACAACCCCCCGTTCCACAAGATATATCTCAAATTATAATGATTCAAAATCTAAAAAAATTGTCACATGTAATTTGCTATGTCTACTCAAGATTCTAAAAATTTCAGAGTCAGAAATTCACAGAAAAAAAATTTATAGTGAAAATGCCAAGTTGAGTCTTTTAAAATTAATTTTAGGATTAGTCAAAAGCCTCGTCTTCCATGGACTATATATCCAAAAGCATAGTGAAACATAATATGAAATTTGGACCAATTATACTAGGATATATCTCCTTTGTCTCCACATAATTTCACTGTCTAAAACCTCCCAGAAAATTTTTTATAGAAAAACTCCCAAGATGTCTCGTTTAAAATTGAATTCTAGACGAGTAAAAAATTCTACCTTCCATAGGCTATATCTCCAAAATTATAATGACCCATAAATTGAAATGTTTACCTAAGGTACTTTGATATGTTTCCTTAGTAATCTCTAAATTTCATTGTCTGAATAGTTCTAGAATTTTTTTTATAGAAAAAATGCCAAGATGACTTGCTTGAAGCAACAAAACCCTAGGATCAATGCTCTGATACCAAATCTTATGATCCAACGCCTTAAAATTGAAAAAGTCAATATATAGTCCACTTCGATGGGGAAACATCATTTTACAATATATCCAATTCAGAATACAAGTTGAGATGATATAAGATGATCCTAATACTAGGTCTCCTTTTTATATATATACACGAGACAAAGGGTACAATTATAATGAAAGGGTGCAATGAAGGGTTCTAGCCTAGATACAAATATAACGCTAGAAAAGTAATAATTTAGTATCTAGGGATTGATAGGGGGTTTTATACATAACATGGGTATTTTCCTCGGACTTAACAATTGCTAAACAAGCATGGATTAGAGACGAATCATACCAAGCATGGTTGAATAAACCACCTATTCAATTCCCACTATTTCCAGAGTCGCCAACTCAAAAAATCTACAGTAACATTGATTCTTCACATGTTGGGGACAAAATAAATTATATAGATGTTGGTATGGATGATTTCACATGAGACACCCATGCCATGGTGGGAATGTTGTTACATGCATTCCAATAAGATGAAATATAGGACGATGATCATACCATCGATACCTTCTTTGAAACCCTGAAATCTACTTCCACCACCCCTCTTTAGACATGGATCAAGGTCTACCCAACTCAGGACTAATGTTATTGTAAAACTTAAAATCAATGTATGGTATGTTAGACATGTATTTCTCAACACTAATAAGGTAAATAACCATTAAGTCCCTTATATTTGAACAAATGTTGTCATCCATTCGACAATAAAAAGGGATTCGATGCATGTTTGATGACATTGTACATTTATATTTCCCACTAATTTTAGGTTACTCAAGGACAAGGTACTTTTGAGTGATAATGTCCTCCTCTATAGTTGTGAAGAGGCAAAGAAACCATTGAAAATATAGAGTGTTCAATACATATCATATCAAATTGTTAAAACAATTTCATTCTATATAGAGGAAAATAAGCGGACAACGAGATATGTCTAGAATATGGGAAAGACAGGTACCAAAAAAAAAAAACAAGGGTAACGAACATGGGTCTCCTCATAATATATTGAGGCACTATAACACACTACCTTTGGTATGATCATAATACAACATGCGATTGTTCAATAAACACAATTTTGAATTAATTTATGAATCATATAAACGTCATAGTAAGTTTCTTATATGGTTAGATAATGTGGAAAAACACACAACCATATCGTATAAATATATACTAAATTATTATTATTATTATTTATAACTATTTAATTTTTAAATCCAAGCCACTTAATTAACTAACAAGTGATATTCCCTTAGTGATATTCACATATTAAGTATCATATTGAGGAGGCAGAAGGGGATATGAATATCAAATAAGAGAAAGTGATTGATTTGATGCTTTGAGTCAATGCCTACCATATATTTTGAGGAATAGAGTCATTGAATTCAATTCAATTTTTCAAAGTGATGGATATTTGGTGGTGAAAGTTTTATTGAATCCGAATATAAGGATTCATGCAAGATTTCCCCTTCACTCTCACATTATTGATGCTATTAAAGTGAAAATAAAGAGGGATAATAAGCAATTATCTGATTTACTCGAAGAAAAGGGTGTGCTCCCAATTAGAACAAACCAAGGATATGTCACAAAGTTGGTATATCTAAAATAATTGTTTAAACCTATATTGTTTATTGAAGAAGTTCAAGTGTGCATACTTGGAACTTATTTGAAGAGTCTAGAGTCAATTAAGAAGATTGGCCTTGGTTTCATGGAAAGGAATAATGTTCACTTTGCAACACTTTTATCAGTAGACAATGGTGTAATTAATAGGATGCATGATGACTATGAACTGATGATGTATTTAGATGTACAAAATGGTTTACAATATGGAATGAACCTTTCCATTTATGAAAACAAAGTGATTTTGTTGTATCAAGTAACTGTTATTGTCAAAAAAATAATAATATTGATAGTATATTGTTAATATTATAGGCAAGTTGTGATGGTAAGCCTAGGTTTATTGCAGGCCTAAGGGATTAGGTTCTTACCTCCTAGAAACACAAGGGGGGACCTTAGTATTCCTGGCACCTATGGATGAATGGGTCAACAAAGCGGACTATGGGGAAGATGATATCCTTAGATCCACATCCATTTTCAGGTCCCATCATGAATTTATCAAGATTTAGCATAATTAAAGGGTCAACATGAATAGGTGGGAGCAAGCGATGTGGTATTTGATCCAGAAAGAATTAATTTAGGTGGAATATATGCAATGGGAGAGGTAGAGATAGAAAGGATATATCCTTTATTGTCCTTTGTTGGAGAATTGAGGGAGGGAAAGGACAATTAATATCTATCTTCCCCAAGAGGAAAACTTGGGCCCTCTCTCAACCATTCTCTTTGTGTTGCACCTAGATGAGCTAGCATTAGTTTTGTGCATTCAATTAACCCTGATTCGGAAGAAATTCTAGTAAAATTGAGCATCGTTCTGGGTAAATAAGAAACCCATTTGGATGAAAGGAAGAGAGATATTTTAGGGATAAAGTCTTTCTAGGAGAAAAGGACAATTTTGGAGTAGAAATAAGGAAGAGAACCTATAAATGTACAATGATGCAAGAGCATCGAGAACATGGCTACGGGTATGTTAAAAATCCAATATGAGGATGGTGATGATGGTGATGTAGAGGGGATAAAGTTAAAGGTATGCATATATGCAATTGAAGAATGGTTGATGAGCCATGTACAATAAAGAGTTTCCTAGAGAATTGGCAGATACAATGGATGGTGACCCATGTATTCCAGTGGATGGTTATTTTTTTATATGAACTTCAACAATGTTTATGTTTGCAGGTAAAGGATGAAGAATGTAGAGGATGGAGAATGAAGGAGACCTAATATCACAAAAGACGAAGATCAGTGAAGACAAAAAAAATGAATATGAAATCAATTCAAAGGACCAAGTGAAAAACATGAATAAATGGATCACGAGTATTTGTTAAGGAGGGAGTATGATTAAATAAATCCTACTTATGATCATAAATAATTGATAAATTAAATGATGGATTTGTAATTAGGTAGAATAATTCTAGAATTCTACATGAGTGTGAGAGATGAGGGGAAATGAGAGGAGTTAGGGATGGAGATATGTTGAGAGATTCATGGAGATGAGTTGAGATATTGTTGAGATAGTTATGGAGATAGTTTGAAATAACCATCTAATTATGTGATAGTTGTTATGGTCACCTTACATTATATAAGGGAACATACCAGAATGGTTTTATAATAAAATTTCCCCCTTGGGGGTTTAGAGCACATATCTCATGGTGTCCTTTCTTTGCAAAAATGTATTGTGTTGGTGTGTTTTTATTCCGTTGTGACTCTGACTCTACCATACAAGGATAAATATATATAATTTCAAGACGGTCATTGGGATGGATTAAACCACTGACGGTGAACCCATCATTGACCATAATACAATGCCCCCATAAAATAGGGTTTCCTTCTAGGAAAAAAAAATCACCAACATAACTTCTACGATCAAATCTGTGACCTAATAATGAATGGTCCAAATTGACTATGAAATTACAATATTTTACAAGGCATTTTTCCATAAAAAATATTTTTGGGGGTGTTTCCCTTGAATCCTCACTAGGAGGGGTTCCAATATTTTTCTCCACCCCCCTAGATCCCTTGGAGAAAATAGTGGGGGGTGAAAATCCCCCCCACACCCCCCGTTAATAATTGGGATCCAAATGTGATTGAAAAAAGACCTCAGAATCAAGAAGATAATCAGGCTTCACAACCAACAATCTCCCACTTGGACATTGATCACAACAACTCTACCACTACTGCGCCTATGGGACTATGCTCCAACTTTGGAATCTGAATGTAAGCTTGAATGAAGTGGAAGGTAAGATGAAGAGGGTGTTTTTTGGGTGTTTCATGGGGAAAACAATTAAAGTGGAAACCCTAAAACTATGGATGAATAAATATTGGAGGCTGATTTTAGTCTAATATATGGATTTCCATATTTTAGTTCATGGCTTGGTTCATTTTCTAGTGAAGTATGATGAAAAAATTATTAATCAAGACTGGAAATGGGGGCCTTCCAACTTGAGCCTTAAAAGGTGGAAACTGAGCTTTAAACCAAGGTCAAAACCATCTTATGTTCAAAACATTTGGGTTATGATTTTAGGTCTCCCAATGGAACTTCAGAACAAAAATATTTTTGAAGGAATTGAGGATAAATTGGTTATTTTATCAACTTGGAAGACAATTTATGGGAGAAGGAAGATACGAGAGTGGTTAAAATTATGGTTGAGATTTATTTAAGAAGAGGTGTGTCTGTAGAGCTTGAAATTGGTCACTGATATTGGTATTTTGTACAAATTCTAGTCTTATGGAAAATACCACTTAGATGTGTAGCCTATCATGATTTAGAACATATTTTGGAAGACTACAAAAACCCTAAAGTATCCTTCCTTTGGAAAAATAAAATATAGATAAAATAATTGAGCTCTCCTAGAGATCCCATGGTGGGAGTGGAGAATGTGGGTCAAAACAAGAAATATGACTCTTGGGCTTTGAAGCCTCCTCCATCTCCAATAAATGAACAAGATTGAAATCCTTCATTATAGAAGAATATTTTTCAGGGTATTCAAGAGAATCACTTAGAGTAAGGATGATTTCCACTTAACTATGGTATGCAAGTTTCAAACTACCACCATGCTTTCAAGCAATACATTCAAATTCTCCCTCATCTCCTGAGTGTTTGAGTTTTGAAATTTTTCATCATGAGTGCTTAAGGGATAGTGATTTTAGGGTTTAATGTTTCTCTTTTCCTATGGATAGCCCTAAATTTAATGGTATTCCCATAATCTTGTTGAGTCTCTGTTTAAAGATTTAAATAGGGGAAATGGGTTTCTTGGTGAAATAAAGTTAGCAAGCCCCATACATTCTTCCAAGGGTCTTGAGATCTTGGGGAATCCTAAGGTTAGGTTAGAAAAGGTATCTCCAAAAGAAAACTCCCCTACAAAATATGTTCGAACAAAATTTGGAAAACCCCCTTTCAATTCCCCTTACCAATAAAGGTAAAAAAAGGAATGCATTGAAGAACCAAGGGAAGTGGAAGGGAGTTTGAATTTTGACTAGGAGTCTACCCCTTCAATTGGAAGGAACCCCCTTATCTCCAAGGAAAAATATTAGGCAAACAAGAAAGTAAGAGAATGAATGCAACTTATAATCGGTGGGGTCCTTATAGTTTGAAAGATGCAAAAAGAAAGGATCAAATGATAATTCTTTCCTTGAACTATAGTGGGGTTGGCGGTGCTCTAAAGAAACAAGCCCTAAAAATAATTTATGTAGTTTATAAAACAAAGGTCATTCATATCCAAGAAACAATGTGTATTGGGTTAAAAGTAGTAGAAATCGTGTCTTCTTTCTTGAAAGATTGGATTTTTTACTCAATAGATGTTGATGGTATGTTGGGGATTTTGATTTATGGGTGCAACCCTAATTTTGAAACCATATCTACTAGTGTATTGCATGTTGGAATTAAGATTGAAGTTAAATAAAAGGAGCTAGGGAGATTTTTTAGAATCATAAACATGTATGGACCCTATGGAGATAGGAAACGTTTTTGGGATGGGATTGGAACCTTCGGTGTCCTCAAGGATGACAATACAATATTAGGGGGTGACAACAATTTGACTCTTAGTCATAGGGATATTTGGGGAGAACTAATAAGGAGGCACCCCTTAGAATAATTTTTCACTTGTTTCTTTAAAGAACATAAACTCATTGGTGTAGAACTAGTTAAGATAGTTCCTACTTAAATAAATGAAAGAAGAGGAAGATTAGGAATATTGAAGAGGCTAGACAGGTTTCTTATTCTAACCAATTGATGGAAGAGAAATCCAATATTAAATCCTAGGAGGCTTATATCAGTCCTTAGACCACCTTCCCATCCTCTCTCAATTTGATCTAAAGGATGGAAACCCCCAACCCCTTTAAATTCAACTATTCTTGGTTAATTGAGGAGGACTTTAGAGCCTTGGCTATAAGGACATGGAAACCATTTGATATTTCTTATGATAACTCAACCATGAAATAATTTGTTGATAATATAAAGAGAGTGAAAGGTGTAGTAGGAGAGTGGGAAAGGACCAAAGCTCCTAAAAATTAAAAATATCTAAAGTATGTCAGAGAAGGTATACAAAATTTGTTTGAATATAATGAATTTGGAGTCTTCTCTGAAGAATAGTTTCAATTATTAAAATATATTGAAGGAAAATTAAGGTTCTTCTCGATAAGGAGGAGGTCGAATGTAGGTTCAAAAGTAGAGCCACATGGTTGGATACAATATACCAAGTTTTTCCATCAATATGCAAATCACAAAAAAATGTTAATATTGTTTGGGAAATAAGAAAATCATATGGCTTAGGGATGAAATCATTTAAGGAGATAACATAGGCTAGCAAACAATACTTTAAAAGCCTATTAAAAAATACCAAGAAGGCATATATAGGGGAAATCATGAAAAATCTAAGCTTCTTTCCTAGGCTTATGGATGATAAAATGAATCAAGATCTAGAAGCTAAAATTGCTAAGGAAGAACCAAAAGTAGTGTTAAATTATTTCAAAAACTCAAAGAGTCCAAGACCTAATGGTTGGTTTTCTAAATTCTATATTGTATTTTATGATATGCTAGAAGGGGATCTTTTGACATTGGTTGATGAATCAAAAAATTTTTAAAAAGTGTTAGGAGCCTTGATATTCCAAAAGTACAAGATCCTCCATATTTTGAATATTTTAAACCTATATCTTTGTGTAATATGCTATATAACCTTATTTCAATCATTATCGCTAACGAGATTAAGGGTATCTTATTAGGTGTTAGCTCATAAGTGTAGCCCAATTTTTTCTTCAACAAACAAATACACAATTTTGTAGGCACATCTTAGGAAGGGATGTACATAATCAAGACAAAACAAATTCCATAAGTGGTGATGAAAAGTGACCGTTAAAAAACATATGATAAATTGAATTGGTAATATATAAGTGGTGATGAAAAGTGACCTTTAAAAAACATATGATAAATTGAATTGGTAATATATCAAGTTGTTGTTACTTCAATTGGGGATGCATCTACATACTATTAATTAGATAATGGGATGCTTATCAACATTATTTTTTGTTGTTTTGATAAATGGATCTCCTTCAATATTTTTTAATGTGACTAGAGGGATTTATCAAGGTTGTTCCTTATCACCTTTATTTTTTCTTTTAGTTACTAAAGGGATAAGTATGCTAATAAAGGATGCAAGGACGAGAGGGGCACATAAAGGGATAGAAATTCCCGAGGCAATGACTATCTCACATATATTTTTTGTTGATGACATTATGATCATTTGTCAAGGATCCATCAATGAACTGATATTTATAAGGGAGATAGTTGAAATTTATTATTTATCAAAAGGTGTGAAGGTCAATATGATGAAGTCCTCAATGTTGTTCATTGGGCTAGAGGAGTAAGTAAAATGTCAAGTGGTAAATTGATGCCTATGGATCACTCAAACATTGAACAAGTAATAAAATAATTGGGTTTTAAATTACAATCGAATGACTACAGGCATGTTAATTGGCTCTAGCTAATTAATAAAATTTAATCTAGAGTTTTATTATGGTGCAATCGATGGCTATCATGTGGTGGTAGAGTATTTTTGGTTACGTTTGTGTTAGAAAGTTGTTATAGTCCAAAATTCCTTATCCGTGAATACAAGACATGGGCCCTTCCATTTTCAAACTTTGCCAAAATATTGTCGAGGCTTCCTTTTAAAAAACCATTTTTTGGATAGTATACGCGTCCTGATAAACTAATAGCTCATGTACACTGGCGTGTTGCATGCTATTTAGCCCGCATACACACGCATGCTACATACTAGTTAGCCCATGTTTACCTACAAAAGTTGCAAAAATTATAAAACCACATAGAATTCCACGGATTTTACAGGATATGGAGGGTTTCCTAAACATTTTACCCCTTGTATCCCACCCCCAAACCGAATAACCATCCCATTATGAGTTTTAGCCTCAGCCTCCCCCCCCATCCTTTCTCCTTATGCAACCCTTCCTCCTTCCCTTAGTGATATGTTGGTTGTGAGAAGCTAATGTGGGATTGATGCACTTAGATCCATGAGAGAGGAGCCCGAACTTGGTTCGTGGAGTGGTTGCCAGCGAAGGTTGTAATCATTTCTATATTGAAATTGAATAAAAGAGTTCATCCTTGTCCCAAAACCCTATATTTACATGATTTTGTTAATTTGATCATTTATATGTATGTCTAGACTTATTAGGTGATCAATAGAGATTGCATATGTTCTTGTATTGTATTCCTAACCTTTTGCAGGTCATCTTTGAGAGGATATTTATGATCTATGAGGCGACAAGAAGCGAAAGAGGTCTACACCAACCGTAAGGACTAAAGGTGCACTCATCAACTCTCTTTCCTTTCTCTCTCATTACACTGTTTAGATGGTTTTGGGATAGATCAAGGGTAGAACAGTATTTTAAGGGATTTATCGCTCTACCTTTACCTTAGACCCTATATAGGGGGATTTTCCCCTTAGCATAATTGACGACTCCACTGGGGAGTCTCTCTAGGGTCTTAGTGGGGGATTTTGGTTTGGTTTTATTTTTTCAGTTTCTTTTTTAGTTTTCCAAGTTACTGAGTCAGTTAGGGTCTTTGGTCACCTTCCAGGTGCCTACAATCCTTCCCTGCCCAATTGGCTATCCAAACATTTTTCTTTTTGAAAGTTTGCATAGGTGTATGTGCCTTGTCCTTTGTATAGCCTACATACATACATAGTATGCATAGTATACAGTCCGTGTACATACGTAGGCTACTTGTGCTCAGTACACGTCTATGTGTTTTGGAAGGTTTTAAAAAAAACAATTTTTATTTCCTGGCAAGAAGCTCTGTGCTTCTCAGGCTTTCTTGAACTCTTTAGGGTCTCTGTTAATTGTGTTTGGTTGGTTTAAAGATTCGGTTTATCTTGCACTTTATAAATAACCCTTGTTGTTTCTTTATTTTCTTTTGTTTTCTTTGAAGGTTTAGGGTGAACTTATAAGCGTTATATCCTCCTATGGATTCTAGTGAATCTCGTTCAAGCAATGGTTTAGGGTTTGTGTTAGTCTTGGGGTTTATTTTCTCTTTACCTTGTTTGTGCTTTGAAAAATGAAAAGTATCATTTACTTGTGATTTTATTTTCTAAGCATTTCAAAAAATAAAAAAAT
This sequence comes from Picea mariana, assembly GCA_032191745.1. Taxonomy (NCBI): domain Eukaryota; kingdom Viridiplantae; phylum Streptophyta; class Pinopsida; order Pinales; family Pinaceae; genus Picea; species Picea mariana. The sequence continues at coordinate 142,346 of JASDQU010010368.1, read as the reverse complement.
TGTTGCATTTAGTTATGCATTTTGTTTGGTAGTTGTAGCATAGGTTGTTTATTACAAAAGAAAAGAGTTCCATTTCCAAAGTTCCTTCTTTGATATTTCCTTGAAAGTTTAGTAGTTTGCATCTACATTGTAAAACGAAAAAAGCATTCTAAGAAACTTCTTGCATTTTAGGATCTTGGACTACTTTACTTCGAAAAGTTTGCATTTCCAAAGATTTAAAATACATTTTTCAATAGTAGAACCTAGTTTTCTTTTTCACAAGTGCTCTAAAGTTTTTTTCTTCTCTTTCGTCTCTTGTAAACACCATAAGTTGCACGTCCATACCCCTTTTGAGTAAATCAAGCCAATTAAAATCAACTAGACTTTTGTTTGTAGGGTTCATGAAGTAGTCTAGGCTCTAGGGCCTTGAAATAGGTGTGGAGAGGAAACTCTTCAAGGTCGCTTAAAAAAACATAAGAGTCTGTGATAGGGAGAGTCGGAGTCCAGTTTCATAAGATTCACCCGGGACCCCCCTCTAACACAGGGGCTATACATGAGGTTGTGTGAGGAAAGGTAGAGAATATAACCAATCTAAAGCCAGACCGAGCATAGTGGGGATCGTATATTGAGGGTTGTTCTTGGGAATTATGTTGATCGAATTTGACTACAGATCCTTGTGGACCTCGAATTTGTTTGAGATCCTCAGTTGTCTTCTGAACCATTTTCCCTTAGTACCCTTGAAATGATTTAGACTTTGTTATCCTTCTCATTATAATCAACCCAACTATCGACTATACCAGTCTGGTGATTGACTGCGAGCTAACAACCTAGTTGCCTGTTTTAGGGACTTACATAGGTGACTACAGGGGTATACTGCAGTACCTAGGGCAGACGTCCAATCATGATTTGTAGAGTATACCCAGAGGGTGTTTCCATGCTTAAGTTACACTTACACTGGTAAGTTTATCTAGTGTCGATTGACGTAACTGTTCTTCTTGCCAGTCAGTTGTTTTCTTGATTTTTCGTTAGGAATTTTTTAGTGTGTGCTATGTGTTTCATTCTATCTCAACCTTAGAGTGTCGGTTGATCATTTTACAAGGTGGAAGAATAACCACTCCATCGTTCACGTAGGCTTCAGGGCCTACCACCGGTTACTTTGGAGCCACCTCTTCCACTGCTAAGGCACATACTAGATCAAGAGGGTTCATTTGAAGTGACCAGACCACAAGAAATTGTACCCGATCCAGCTCCTAAAGAAGAATTTCCTACATCAGAGGAGTCCACCATTTCTAACCTTGAAGCTAAAGGATTTAGGCTGACAAACCCTCCGATCATTGAATTATTGGCATCACTTCTTATTCAGATAGTCCTGCCTTAGGTGAATTCACCTGAACATCAGTTTGTTAAAAGAGTGGTGATGGAAGAAACTAGTGCTACTTATTCTGGGAGTCCTCATACTCCCATCTTGGCTGTCATGGTGGGAGGTAGTGTGCCTCCTCCCCCACCTCCATGTATCAAGACTACGACTTTCCAAATACCCACTACTTAGGGAAGTGAAACAATCCCTTCAATGAATTTGACCACTGTTCCCTCTATCCAGAATGTGTATGGCACTCCCTTTTCATATGGGATGTCGGGTTTTGACTCTAGTCTGGTCCTAACCTACTCTACTCTACAGATTATTGGTCTTGGGGTAGGGATCCCTAGTTCTCCCTTACAAGGATATGTCACAGGCACCACTACCCAATTTAATGTTATCCCTTACGGTGGGGGTCATATCCCTCCTCCGTCCCCTTTGCTTGGAGGTGGTTTCCAGTAGTCGATTGGGCCTAACACCAACTCTAGTTTTTTCAGTGGGGAGATTCATGGAATTTAGTCCTACATGAATCTAGTAGGGTCTATGCATTTTTCTTTGTTCGATGTGTTTGGAAATAACAATTTATCATTGTCTTCTTTCTCGGCAAGGGGAAACCCCATTTTTGGTCAACCAAACCTTATGCAAGGTTTCATTCCTTCATAGGGAGCGATGAAGAGAATTTACTCCTCACAAGGTCTTGGAAATCCCTGGTAGGACTCGTTTCCTTATCAAGGGATGTCGATCAGGGGAAACCTCTCCCACACTCAGTGGAACCATGGTCAATGTTCAATACCTATGCCAAGAGGGTTGGTTGGGGGAATCCCCAACTAAGGTCCTTGGAATACTGTGTAAGGATAAATACCTAGACAAGGCATGCCATCCAACTATGGGAATCAACCAACGATGCAGAATGAAACACAAACTCCTTTTACTGGACAGGGCTACCATGGTTTCTACCAAAACCCTAGCCAACAACCAAACTTTTCCTAGGAACCTGGTGCTAGCCAAAATCTTGGCCCCTCTTTTCATTTGAATCCACCACAACCTAGACTACCTTTCCTAGCAACTATGCATTTTCTAGACTTGTCGAGACTGTTGAATGACCAAATCTGTCATGATTCGCGTTGGCCCCCCATGTCGACTAATTTTTCCTCCAACATCCCTAAGTTCAAAGGAAAGCCTGGCGAATATCCAGGTGATCATGTTATGACATTTCATGTATGGTGCTCATCCAACTCGTTAAAGGATGATTCCATTCAATTTTGTTTGTTTCAATGCACTCTTATAGGGGGTGATGCAAAATGGTATATCGAGCTAGATAGCTTGAAGTATGCTTACTTTAATGACCTGGCTATGGTCTTCTTAAACCATTTCCAGTTACCAGTAAGATATGATGTTGACACCATGTTGTTGGCCAACTTTGAGCAAAAAAAATCCATCCATATCTTGGATCACATTCAAGAATGGTAACGACGAAAGAGTTTAATCAAAGTTAAGGTCCCTCCCGGATTTTTGATCGAGTGGTTCCTAAATTCCTTGGTGCCTTGTGTATCCAAATACATCGTGACGTCCGGGGTTTTTTCTGAAGAAGAGGATATCATGAGAGCCTAACAACTGGAGTTAATTTACTCTCAATCTGGTATTCTGTACGGGATCTTTCCCGACGCACCATGATTGACTTTAGACAAGACCAAATAGAAGTCTGGGAATCACGTTGATGGCATAGTAGGCTCGACATAGAGAAATCCCACATATTAGTTGACTAATTAGTTATACCAGTTATCGATTCAATAGACTGTGGCCAACCAAACTCCTAGTTCGACTGCCCCCGTAACCCAAACTTTGGATGTACATAGTGTGCAATTGAAAAATACCCCAAGAGTAACCAACAAATCGAGGGACAGAGGAAATATAAAAACAGGAAGGGTAAAGGGGATAAGAAGGCTGTGAATAATTTTGGCGAGGGAAAAAACAAACAGTGGAAGGTGAAGTTTTCGTGTAATCTTTGCACGGATGACCACTTGACTCACCAATGCCCTCAACTTGAGGAAGCCCAAAAGCTATTGACACAACAACATCCTTTCATGTTAACAAACCCTTTTCCATAGGGAAATATTTGGCTCAAGATTTCTCATCCATGAACACGCCTAGGGGAAATCAAGGAGCCCCCGCACCCAATGCTAACAACAGAGCCGCAAACATTTATATGATGAAGTCCAAAGCTAATCTGCAGACCAAGGTTCATAATTATGGAATGCTATAATTTGTTGAGAAGGTAAAATAATCTTCCAACCCACTTCCTCATATTCAAATTGAGAAGACTGTGGGAGAAACTATGACTCACATCCCTAAGGGTGTGTTTAAAAAGGATTCTCACAACCCGAATGCAAGGGATGCTCAGAATTACTCTGTCGTGGAGGATCTGGCATAAACTCCTTGTGCAATGTCTGCTCTAGAAGTCTTCCAGAGTTTCCCCTCACAAAGGAAAGCATTGTTGTCTTCCTTAGGAGCGACTGAGACTACTAACTTAGGAATGCTTGTTTTTTACCCTATATATTATAAACCTCATCTTCCTCACCATGTTTCTTTTCAGATAGTAGTGGCTAATGCCACAAAATCGTTGACATAGAAAAATTTTTGTACGGTGGTTGATGAGGGTGCCTCGACTTGCGTGATGTCGTTGGCATGCTGGAAGGCCATTGACCAACCTGATTTTTCTCCATCGTCCATATTTCTAAATGCATTTGACATTCGATCTTTTAGACCACATGGCATAATTCCCTCCTTCCCCGTGCAATTGGAGGGAAAAACTGTAGAAGTAGTCGATGCACTTCTTGACAACAATATTTTGCTAGGCCATATTTGGACCTACGCTATGAAAAAATTTGTATCCACCATTTTTTGGGTCTTATATGTTTTCCTCAAGAAGGTTGTATCATAACCGTTGATGAGTTATCCTTGTCCCATCCTGACCCTTCATCGGGGGCATTCATGGTCCCGGTGATTGACAACTTGCAGCCAGGTACCGTCAACTTAGGTGCCAGATTTTTTCCATCTTTAATTGGGAATTTTGATTATCCACCGCCCACTAATGATGTCAATTTTATTTAGGCTATTCCCAACCAGTCAAAGGTTGCGATATTTCAAGTTGTGTCTTTTAGAACGAGTTACTTTAACAACTAGTGGATTTTACCTTCCCCATCGGCTTCGATGGAAGGGATAGGGCACCCTAGAATGGCTATTCCCTTATCTATTGTTGAGATTGTGTAAAATATTTCCCAGCAAGCCTCGACCAACCCTGATTGGCTCCCCCACATGAGTTAGATCCCATTATCGAGCCTACTTGGGCTCAATACTTTCTCACCACTTACAATCCTTTGGACTTAGTCTTTCCCTCTGACAAGGTGATTTTGGAAGAAATGACTGGGCCAAACAGACCTTGGGACGATCTTCACATAGATCTTATTTCTTACTCGAGCTGAAGAGAATAGAGGCAGGAGAGTTCATTACGACCGTGAATGGAGATGCTTCTTGTCATGTTAACCCTTAACAAAATTAGGAAAAATTGTTTCAATTTTTTATGGGTAGGAAGGAGGGAAAATGAAAGGATACCTTTTCTTAAATGGTCAAGAATAGAAATCCCAAAGGAAGTAGGTGGATCGGGGTTGAAAAATATACACGTATTTAGTCTAGACCTTGTAGCAAAGAGCCTATGGAGGTTAACACACAATAATTTTATTTGTGGTAAAATGATGGAAGTAAAATACTTAAAAGGTAAATCCATGGAAGAATGTTATATATTGAAAAGAAAAAAAGTATCCTAGGAGCCTCAATTATTTGGAAATACTTGGTTAGGTCTTCTCCTCTAGTTGGAAAATGGGAAACCTGGAAGGTAGGGAGAGGAAACAAAGTGAGAGTGGGGGAATACCCTTGGAGAGGATGTAAAGGAAAATTTAATTTATCTACAACTCTGTCAATTTTCACATGCAACTCTATGTGACTAATTTAAGATCTGAAAATTGCTTCCTAGTGATATAACTATCACTGAACAACTTTACACTGAAATTATTGACTGTAAATATATGTAGTGGAAAAACAAGATCATAGATGAATTATCAATACACAATATACACAATATTTTTTTTAATAACTTTATCTAATTCTCCAAATATGAGGACCAAAACCGGTCCTCTAAAGATCACCAAAACATAGGAAAAAGCTAGTTCTCTCAGCAATCACCAAATCTGAGGAAAACCTTGTCCTCTAATACACAAACAAGAAAACGAAACCTCAACAATATATGAAAATATCCTCTACCCAAGAATCTATTGTAGACCACCTGTACGACCTGCTAACATCACATGTCATCCTGTATTGATATGTACCTACCCATAAAATCAAATATGCAATTCACCAACTGGAAACCTGAAGACATATGTTGTTTTCTCCATTGCAAATCATGTATATTCTATACACGATTTGTCCTTCTACAAACCATGTATATACATGCTTCCTCCTCCTGCAAATCGTGTATGGTACAAAAAATTCGCTCACACGTGTGACCTTCTTCGCTCCTCTCTCTTGGGCTAGATTCACCACCTTGCAGACTTCCCTTCGTTGAGATCACTAATCCTCCTTGACACAAGTGTAGACTCACTTATGTCAAATCCATGCTACCACACTAATAATCTAATGTGACAATGGCATCTCTCCTTTATATAAGAGTCCAATGAGTGAGTTTAGGATCCCTTCCTAAACTCAACAATAAATTAGAATATTTTAATTCTCTTTATCGATGTGGCATCCCCACACAAACGCACAAATACCTTCAACTTCCCATGAGGCCCTATCCTTATTTCTAGGCCGATTTCACTAAAACGAAACTCAAAACTGGTGCCAATGATAATTCCCACATTCTTGGCACCTTGGCTTCTAATGGGAATACCTCCTAAAGCTACAAAAAAATCAGCACTCCCTCTTAGTGAGCGGACTATCTCATCCACCAACATATGAGTGCACTACTGTCACACATAGTAGATATAGCTTTGGATCTACCACCTCATCTGTATTCCAAAAGAATCCCAAAATGGATACTCCCTCTGTCACTGTGGAAAATGGGTCTATAAACTATGTCACAGTCACAAGTCTTATTGTCAAGTCTGTCTGACTAACTACATCCGTGGTCATTGGAGCACATCTTGTTGTCCAGTCTGTTTGACTCGCCACATCCTCGGTCACCGAGAAAAAATATGATTGATTGGTCACATCCTTGGTCACTGAGGAAAAATATGTATGATTGGTCGCATACTCGATCACTGAGAAAAAATCGGTATGATTGGTCATATCCTCAGACACTTAAGCAAATATTGTTGTGTAATCTACCTCATTGGTTGATCCCTTTGTGACTGAAGAAAATCCTACTCCCTAGTCCTCTTGACTGGCTTCCTCCTTTGTCACTGTATCAAATCCTGCAGAGACAAGTGTATCCTCCATGGAGGTCTCACATTTCCTAGAATCCCTCTTCCTTTGAAGCTCCTATTTGGCCTCCTCAACCCATGAGACCTGTATGTTAGGCTTAGAATATGTATCTCTCCCAATTGAACCTAAGGGGGGACTCCCTCTATATGACCATCTCTGCCTCTAAGCCAACTGACTCTCCCTGATATCGGGCTCACTCTGAGATCATATGCTTTTCCTGAAACTTGACTCTCTTTAAGTCTGCAGATCCCCTGGGGCCATCTTCTACCTATCCACTATCCTCTGCACAATGTCAAGAGTTTTCTCCTCCCTCCTAGATCCTGAGGGATGAATCCCTATGAAATCTGGCTCCCTCTGATCTTGTATCACTAATGGGGTCACCTTCCTCACCACTCGTGGAACCACCTACTCCTCTTCATATGTCTCTATGCTCCTGCTAGCCACAAAACACATAGGCTAGCCCCTCAACCCATATAGGTTGCCCTCTCTAACTACAAGAACCATTGTTTATATGAAGCTAGATCATCTGGGCACAAGCAATACCTGTCCATCTTGAAACAATACTTCATATCCCTTCCTCTCAATATCTAAGAGTAAGAGGTCACTCCTCCTGAGTTCTAGCACCCAAAACAAATTTGACACCCTTGGTATCTCTCCTGACTCCAATCGAAATGATGTAGTACTAGATCCTCGTACTGAATGATTGGCTCCCATACCAAGCTCCACATATAATCTACGCTAGTCTATGTGAAAGTGCCAAACAACTCTCTATCACTTGTCACATGACAAGATGCTCCGCTATCCACCAACCATATCTCCCTACTAGAGATAGTACCTCAAAGGGAGGAGACCAACAAGATCTCCCTTTGGAACCTATCTGCAACCTCACCAACCTCTACTTTTGATGTCTGTTGCCTTCTTCCTCTTCCCTTCTTATGTGGACATTGTGAAGCATAGTGCCCAAAAACATGACACTCAAAACATTTGATCTTACTAAGATCCTTCTTCCATCTTTGATCTAAAGATGCTTCCCTCTCAGAAGAATTCCTTCTATTTGATGGACCTCTTCTGTCTAGAGAACCCCTTTTACCCTTCATAGTGCAAGCTGCAAGGGCCTAGTTCTCATCATTGTTACTCTTTTCCACACCGTGCATATCATCTTTGGATAATAATCGGGTCCCCTCCTGGATACAATTTGTCCATAATTTTTCAAAGTCTATAAACATGTCTTGTTCACAGATCACCTATACAAATGGTTCCCAAGACCTGGTAATACCTCTCATTGCTACATTCACCAACTCAACATTATGCACTGTCATGCCAATAGTTGTGAGTTGATATTGGATCTGAGAAATCTTCATAAGATAACTGACAATGTGTCTTCATGGGTCATCCTAACAATCTGAAGCTGATGCTTCAAGTGTAGCATCCTACTAGTATTTCTTTTTTGGTAAAGACCCACAAAAGCATCATACATATCCTTTGAAGTTGTTTTCTCAGTAATGTGAGGAATGATGTGGTCCTTCATAGACTCTAGCAATACCTGCTTAGCCTTCACTTCCTTCTTCTTGTGCATTTTCAAATCCTATGGATTAGTAATATTTACAACCACATCCTCAACATAATCCTTGAGGTAATTCTCTTCCAACAGAAGGAAAACCCTTCCCTTCCAAGCCTGAAAGTTGGTTTCCCCTTCCAACCTATCCTCAAGTTGCAATGTATTCACCATATTGACCTTCCTGGAACAAGAATAAGTACAACACTCTTCTAGTGTCGAATCCAACAAAGTGTCTCAAGATGATCCCTTCTCCTCAAATACCAAGCTATGATTCCATGTCAATTTTCACAAGAAACTCTATGTGACTAATTTCCGGTCTAAAAATTGATTAGTGATCTGACTATCACTGGACAACTTTACATTGAAATTATTGCATTAAAATATATGCAATAGAAACAACAAGATCAAAGATGAATCATCAATACACAAAGTTATCACTAGAAGTGACACATAGACTGTTGTAGGTGTAGTCTTAATACCCATCATAATTTGAATAATTAAATCAATTTTATGGTTGGTGTATTAGCAAGAAAGAGCAATAAAGATAGCAACATATTGTCTATAGAGACATTCCATTGGGTATGGAGTCATAAAATTCTGAAGATCAAAGGCAATCAAGTTGCCTACCATAAAAAAGGGCTATATAATGATGAACAAAAGAATGAAGTAGATAACACTAAGAAGAAATATTCATCAAGCAATGATTCTCATTGCAAAATGAATTAAAATAATACTTGAACATAAATCATGAAAGAAGGAAATCACTGCAAATCCTTTGCAGCTCATGAATCTCCTACCCATGAACAACCATTGATCCTCAATGTCTTAAATTCATTCAAGAAAGATGCAAATGTAAAATGAAAAATAGATAAACACAATCTGATAGTAATAGCTCTCATGAATCTCTAATGGAATAAATGTTACATTCTGATATGCCCAATAGGCTTACAAATCATCATACACAACTAAACTGCCTCAAGCTCTCCCCTCACAATATCTAGTCCCCCATTTTGGAGTCCTCTCACCCATTAAATAGAAAATTACATCAAGAATATATCTAGGAGGTCGCAACCTATTCCATGCATTGGATTTTGTGGCTTAGAGATATGTGGCAAACAAAAAATCCAACTAATTCCTTGATTCCTGGAAACTGTCTTTTAGAATAAATGCAACTGCAGCCAACTCATTGCATGGAGATTTAGTGGAGATGAATCTTAGGTACAAGTGTCCCTTGGTGTATAACTGATCTCTGAGAACCCATTCGAGCCTCCTCAGATAGGTGGAAACCCTCATACAACTCGGATTTATCAGACTGTTATAGTTTGCAGCGCAATTTCAGGATTCGCTGCAAAATTTCCTGTAGGTTATGATTTCAACTTTGATCTCAAACTTCAAACTGGGTTAGACTAATTTTTGGTCAGCAATTCAATAATATAATAATTCATCTCCACAATTGTTTTTATAAGAACCCAGATCAAAATCTAAAAGTTATGATGAAAATACAATTCTATTGTGTACTAATTCACTACAAACTATCAGCCCCCGAGGTGTAGGATAGTCGGTGATGGAGTGTGTTGTTAAGCCACTCCGTGATGTTAAAGTCACCAGTTCGAAACCTGCGGGGACAAAAAATCAAACCATGTTAAGGGTTGGTGTGGCTCAGGCTGGGTGCGATCCCCGGGTGATTTTGACGGCTTAGATGCCCCTGAGTCACGGTTTCTCAAGCCACAGGTTAATCGCGTACCCAACAGGTTCTGCACAAATTAACAAACAAAAAAATTCACTACAAACTATCCCAAAACTACCAGTTCGTATCGCCTTTGACAACACACACTATGAACTTTCCTGTAGGTGTGTTTTTACATTCAAAATTGATTTCAACTGTTAAAAATTGCACAGAAAGATGTGAAACCTTTTAGAACCTACTACAATCTTCTGAAACATGAAGTAACCTTTTGCAAAAGAGATATGAATGTGATAATAATAGCTAAGACAAAGTCATTCTTGAGAATTATAAACATGTGTATAAAATACATCATGGAAAAAGCTTATGTTGATGCAAAAATGAAGTCTCATCTTCATATTCTCCTAGTGCTTCTCTGGAAAATGGTTATGATTTTATAAGCTACAGGTCATGGGGCTCAACCCTGAAAACTTCTCCTCCTTTGTGAACATTCTTACCTTGTTGACTATCCATGATAGCTGATTTAAAACCCTTGGCCCTTTTATAACAATTTTTATCATATGTAGGATGAAAATAAAAATATTTAGGGTTTTTGATTTGAATTTTGCACAATTTTAGATTTTTTGAATGAAAATTTTATGTACAATAACAATGTGAGAATAAAAGGACTGCAAGTAGGAGATGAGGGGAAATAACAAAAATCCTAAACTGGATAAGGCTGCAATCAGGAGAAATTCATGGAAATTATGTGTAAAACAGAGGATTCACAACACGAGCATTCAATTTGCAGCATACAGTCAGGTTTGCAGCACAGAACCAAGTTTGCAGCGCATGATTTTAGACTAGGTTTAATGAAAACGGTTTGTAAAAAATATCGAGTATGAAAAGGAAAAAGATTTCAAACGAGAGGATACCTCAAACCTAAGTGAAATGACAGTGAGAGAGGGTTTTACCAATGATGAAATAGACGGTTCATAATGCACAATGAAGTTTGCAGTGCATACAAAGAATACAGTTCGTAACACTAACCAAAATTTGCAGCAGATAGGGTCATGGATGTAATTAAAGGTTGCAACCGATATTTTTGGTATAAAACCAAGAATCTTGGGTCTGAAAAGGATTAAGATACAAGGATTGTAGAAACTAACTAAGTGAAAAATTTTGCAGCGCAAATGCTATGGAAAAGTTTGCAACGCGCAAAAAAATTACAACAATTAGGGTTCAATTATAATACACCTTCAAGCAGTGAAAATTGTACATCAAGCAAAGTTCCTGGTATATAAATCTCATTCCTTGTTGCATAAAACCAAACTAATAAGTCCTTGAAGCTTTTAATCCACCATCAATCCACTACAGAGAGTTCACAGTGAATAGAAAGTTGGCAGGGCACTTACTGTTTGCAGCGAATTGAACCAGGTTGCATTGCACTTTTCCAAATGGAAATGAAGATAAGAAATGATAAAGATTCCTTTTGAAACCGACCCTTGGAGATGTTTGATGATGGATAGGAACAAAAAAAATATGGTGCTAACACACAAGAGACACTTTTGGCCCTCGACCAAGTTTTGAGATAATCTTGGTCATGTTGACCTATTTTGGGACTTCGACAGTCAATCAAAGGGAGAGCGAAAGGCAAAGCGGAGATCATAGAATCTTGGCCCACTTTCAAGTCCCTTTTGGGTTTTGGGGAATATTTAATTGGAAAGGGATATCGGCCCGTGGGTTTACCCACGCTTAGGACCACTTTTGTAATGTATAAATAGATATCTAGGAATCTATAGGAAGATATAGAGATGTATGTGATGTAAGCTAAGTGCTAATAGATTTTGTAAGTTCTCTATGCATGATTGTAAAAGGATTGCAGAGCTAAGTTCAAGTCATTGTAAGGAGTTGTGGAAGGCTTTGTGTTGTAGTGCAAGGAAGAAGGATCTAGCGAGCTGCACAGATCTTTTGTCCTATGCGAAGAAGGTTTTTGGTGGCTCTGTGTTGTAACCGATTAAAGACACTAATAAAGAAGGAGAGTTGGTGGATGTAGCCCCAAGGTGGGGTTGAACCACGTAAATATGTGTGTTATGATTTGTGCTTTGACTTGATGTGTTTATCCATTATTTTTCTAAGTGCTTTGATATATTTAGATACATCTACTTATTCTTTGTTCTTCTTAGAGGTGTGTGAATGTTAGGTCTGACATGTATGAAGATTCTTAGTGCTGATCAACCAAATCTGATCTGTTTTATTTTGCTAAGTTCTCAAATACCTTAGATCTAAGTGAATGTTGCGATGCTCTATGCTGTCTACGAAGTATAATAAGGGTTGAATATTGATGAATGATTGATTCTAAATTCTCTGTAAGCGATATAATCACAGATCTATGTCCCAGCTAAGGTTGCATATGTTGGAAGATTGGTTGTTGTCATTGATGTCAACCCTAGTCATGGGTTTTGGACCGCAATATTGATAAAGGTATTTGGACATGAAGGACAATGCACATGCATATACAACACCCATGAATGTATAGTATACATCATGTTGTTTTCGGTGGTATGTGGCACGTCACGTGAATCCTCATGGTTGAGGAGAAATGAATTTTTGAAGATGACAAAGTGAATTGAAGAAGGAAGTGTCAGGTCGGCCCTAATGTTAAAAGGAAGTGACATAAATGGTATAAATAAACATAATTATACATTCATTTGATACAAGTCGAATTTTAGAGGAAATAAGAAGAAAAGAAGGCCGGATTTCAAGGAAGGATGAAGTCTTTTGGTGATGTGTTCTAAGGTATGTTATTTTCAGGCCATCTTACCATTTTTTCTATAACTTGTTTTCTAGAACGATTCAGATCGTGAAATAACTATGGTATTGAGAAGACATATCAAGATACCTCTGGTAAAAATTTCAACTCTTGATGCGCTATAATTATGGAGATACACTCTATGGAAGATAGGGTTTGTGAGCAGTCCAGAAGCTAGTCAATAAATAGGTGTTCCGGGTAAAACAATCATAACTTCTTCATACCGAATCCAAATGAAGTGGGACCACTTCCATTGGAAATAGTATAGAATTTAGTGTCTTGTGTGCAAGTTTCAGAATCAGATGTTAAATATTGAGTGTGGGGCATGTTGTACAAGTTGGGTCTTCTGAACAGACCAGAATTGAATAAAGTCTACCATTCTTTCTATAACCTCTTTTTGGGGAGGATTCAAAGAGTGAAAATTGGAGGAGTTTTAGAGAATACATTGAGTAATATTATCTACAGGATTAGAGTACTCCAAGAATTGAATAATTGTAGAAATTGAAGAAGTCTCAAGAAGCATTATCAGGTTCTATGTGATGATTTGTTGATGGTGATGATTTAATGTAAAGTTTTATTATCTCTCATATATTCTTGGGTGGAAGGAAGGGGCAAGGATGGAGAGTTCAAATCTATCTTGATAAGGGAGGATTGTATCTTCCTCTTGGAGTTTTATCCCTCCCTTTACATTTGGAAGTTGTAGCTACCTTTGGAAGTCATTACTTCCCTTGAACAATAACTATTGATTATTTCTCATATATTGTGCATGGTGTATTGTGGTGTATTGGTGTAACTCTTATACTATTGTTCACTGCTCATTAGATATAGTTGAATGGTTTAAGTATAAGTTGAAAAAGGTTTTAAATTGTACTTGATACTGATTCACCCCCCTCTCAGTATCAACAATTGGTATCAGAGCAAGTTACCTTCAGTACAGTTTAACCACTGGAAGGAAGATCCTAAGAAGAAATGGAAGAAAAAATTCCAAATGGGATTCCACCATTTGATGGAAGCAATTTTGAATACTGGAGTAATAGAATAGAAACTTACTTGAAAGCTCTTGGGGTAGATGTTTGGTTCTAAGTTGCTTCAGGATATAATGCTTTGAAGAAACCAAAGACTGCAGCTCAGAAGGAAGCAAAAAGGAACAACAAATTGGCAATAGATACCATCCTGGATGGATTGACAGATTCAGTGAAATCAAAGGTGGGATCATGTGCATCATCAAAAAATATTTGGGACAAGCTACAAGACCTTTATGTAAGGGAAGACGCAAAAGAAGAAGAAGAAGAAATTGAAGAAAATTACAACATCTCAGATTTCAAAGAAGAAAATAGAGGTCAGTTATTTTGCTTTAATTATGAAGGAGTAGGTCATGTTGAATTTGAATGTCCTCATCCAAGGATTGAAAGAAATGACATTGAAGATGAAAATTCCAATGAAGAAGAAGAAAATCATGAAGAAAAAATTATTCAACAAGAAGATGAGAATCCTAAAAAATTGAAGCATGTTGAGATTGAAAATAGCAAGCTCAAAGACACACAAAGAAAACTAAGAAGTGAATTGGGTAGTTGTGAAAAGACAGTTGTAATCTTGATGAAATAATTAGAAGACTTTGAGAAACTAAGAGAAGAAACCATTTCCTTTAAAACTTTACTCGAAGAAGAAAGAAGAATAGGAGAAGTAAGGAATGTCCAAATGATGAAGAAATAAGAAGATTGTGAGAAACTTGAAAAATAAGATGTCTCATTGAGGAAGAGATTAAGAAACTCTCAAGTGCCAAAATACTTAACACATCTTGGATGCATGGGTGAAACTTCATACAAAGAAGATGCAAATACCAACAAGAAGGTTGAAGAAAGAGCTACAGAGACAGTTGATGAGAAGTGGACCATGATACCAGAAAGAAGGAATGATTACAAAAGAGATGAATATCCAAGAAGACCTCCTACCTTCAGGAATCAAAGAAACTTCAATCAGTATGAAGGAAACTACAGAAGAATAGATCATGAACCCAGATGGACTACATCACAAAGAAGCCCACTTACTCCAAGGTATCAAAATTTCTTTCTTGGTCATTGTTATACTTGAAAAAGTTTTGGACATAAGGCAATTAATTGCAGAATCAATGAAAGGAACGCATACGCAAGAAACATGAATGGTATAAATAGAAGATATGGAAATAATCATGGATTTGTCAACGGAAGTTATAATTCATTTTCCCCATTGATGGACAAAAATATTGCATGCTACAAATGTAATTGTCTTGGTCACAAAGCACGAGATGACAGATATATGAATGAAGATGTCCCTATGCCAACCACAGTATGGAGAAGGAAAGAGATTCAAAACAATGAAGATTGTCGAATAGCATTGACCACTAAAGAATGTAAAGAAGAAGATGAATGGTACATAGACAGTGGATGTTCTTCACACATGACCAGGGATCAAGACAAATTCATCACCTTGAAGAGAAAGGGTGGCAATGTTGCATTTGGAGATGACCCATCTGCCAAAATACTTGGAGAAGGTGTAGTAGATCTTGGAAGAAAAAATGTAAAAGAAAATAATGTTCTATTGGTTGAAGACTTGAATCATAATCTACTCAGTGTTAGTAAAATGTGTGATCAAGGATACACTCTTACGTTTGACTCCTGAAAATGTAAAATCAGAGAAAATAACTCAAGAAGATTGGTTGCAACTGCAACAAGAAGATCGAAAAACATATACATCCTAGACATGAAGAAGAGAGAGAAGACAGAAGCCACACAAAAGGATTCCAAGGAAGAAAAAGTCCCAAAGACCAAAAATAAGGATGAAGTATTATTGAGTGCCACATGTTTAGGGGGAGCAGCCACAAATAAGAGAGTTACATTTTTCCATTAAACTTAGGGGGTGCAGCCCTAACCTTTTCCATTGATGTCAAAGGGGGAGAGAAATTTGGATCATGATGATAGGGGGAGCATGAGTGTTTCCATCAATGACAAAGGGGGAGAATGTTGGAAGATTGGTTGTTGTCATTGATGTCAACCCTAGTCATGTGTTTTGAAACGCAAGATTGATAAAGGTATTTGGACATGAAGGAAAATGCGCATGCATATACAACACCCATGAATGGATAATATACATCATGTTGTTTCCATTGGTATGTGGAACATCACATGGATCCTCATGGTTGAGGAGAAATGAATTTTTGAAGATGACAAAGTGAATTGAAGAAGGAAGTACATGTAGGCTTTGAAGATAATTAAAGAAAAGAATTATAAAATAGAAACTGTCAGGTCGGCCCTAATGTTAAAAGGAAGTGACATAAATGGTATAAATAAACATCATTATACATTCACTTGATACAAGTAGAATTTCAAAGGAAATAAGAAGAAAAGAAGGTTGGATTTCAAGGGAGGATGAAGTCTTTTGGTGATGTGTTCTAAGGTATGTTATTTTCAGTTCATCTTACCATTTTTGCTATAACATTTTTTTCTAGAATGATTCAAATGGTGAAATTGATATGGTATTGAGAAGACATATGAAGGTACCTCTGGTAAAAAAATTATCTCTTGTTTCACTATAATTATGGAGATACACTCTGTGGAAGATAGTGTTTGTGAGCAGTCCTGAAGCTAGTCAATAAACAGGTGTTCCAGGTAAAACAGACATAACATCTTCATACCGAATCCAAATGAAGTGGGACCACTTCCATTGTAAATAGTATGGAATGCAGTTTCTTGTGTGCAGGTTTTAGAATAGGATGTTAAATATTGAGCGTGGGGCATGATGTACAAGTTGGGTCTTCTGAACAGACCAGAATTGAATAAAGTCTACCATTCTTTCTATAACCTCTTTTTGGGGAGGATTCAAGAAGTGAAAATTGGAGGAGTTTTAGAGAATACATTGAGTAATATTATCTACAGGATCATAGCACTCCAAGAATTGAAGAATTGTAGAAATTGAAGAAGTCTTAGGAAGCATTATCAAGTTCTATGTGATGATTGGTTGATGGTGATGATTTAATGTAAAGTTTTATTATCTCTCATATAGTCTTGGGTGGAAGGAAGGGGCAAGGATAGAGAGTTCAAATATCTCTTGATATTGGAGGATTGTATCTTCCTCTTGGATTTTTATCCCTCCCTTTACATTTGGAAGTTGTAGCTACCTTTGGAGGTCATTACATCCCTTGAACAATAACTATTGATTATTTCTCATATATTGTGCATGGTGTATTGTGGTGTATTGGTGTAACTCTTATAATATTGTTCATTTCTCATTGGATATAGTTGAATGGTTTAAGTATAAGTTGAAAAAGGTTTTAAATTTTACTTGATATTGATTCACCCCCCTCTTAGTATCAACAACAGACACCTGATTCTTGCAACCACCCCTGCCTCTACCTCAGGTGAGACTTCATCTGCTTCACAAGTGTTTCTGAAAGGGCCGGTAGTTAGGGTTTTTTTGGTGTGATGTTGTAGCATTGAACCCTAGGTATTCCCCTGTGCCAACAAATGGTTTCGTTGCCAGGACCTAAAACTGTGATTGTTGGGTACTAAAGAAGAAGAAACTATGTGCAAAGATTTTATCTGAAACCGTGGAAGCTCTGTGCATAGATCTGTTTCCATAATGCATAGCATCCTACTTTACCTGTGAAGCTTTGTGCCAAGAAATAAAGGTCATATATGGAAGAAAAGAGGTTGATACTGAAGAAAAGAAGCAAGATTTGAATGCTTTGTGCTCTAAGAAAGGTAAAAGTGGAATTTTCTAATTAAAACAGGTAAGATATGTAAGCTCTGTTCTCTAATAAGGGTAAGAATAGTTAAATGTTCTAGATCTGAAAGCTTTGTACTCTGTAAAAGTAAGATAAGTGGAAATTTTTGTTTCTAAAGCATGGATCTAGGTATGTTTGATAGATTTTGTCCTAGCTTAAAAACTAGGGAATTAATAGATGAAAGAAGGTTTGATATGAATAGATCTGATAAGAATAGTGATAGATATGTTATACCTATGCATAGAAAGAATGTTTGGACTAACAAATGGATGCAGGATCCTAGAAAGAATTTGTTACGGGTTAGCTCCTATGATCCTAGTGTGAAGTAAAAAAGAGGATGGGGATCATTTAAAATAAAGAGAGGATTAACCCTATGTTACAGCTATAGAAAATTGAGACATCTAGCTAAGGAATGCCCTGGTGGAAGGCCTGGTTGTCTTTGTTGTAAAGCTCTAGACCATGAAGTATTGGATTACCCAAGAATGATTTCTAAGCTTGAAGGAATGAATCTGAACCAAGAAGTAGATACAGAAATAGAAGAACCCCAGAAAGAATCAACAAAAGTATTGCTACATATGAAAGAAACCTTGAATGACCACCGACATGTTAGGTTATCAGAGATCTTTAAAGAAAAAGAATGCATCGAAGTAAGAATAGGGGAATTCGACATTGATTGTGTTCTAGATAAGGAAACACGGATGAATATCATGACATAGAGAACTTGGGAAGCTATAGGGAGGCCTACTATGATTCCTTCATTAGGAGGAATAGGACTATTCAGAGGAAAATTGGTAAACCTATGTGGAAAGCTCACTCAGATATCTATGAATTCCAATGGAACTTTGACTGAAGAATATTTTGAGATTATTAAATATATTGAGGACAGCGCCCTGTTTACCATGTTACTGGGAAAACCCTGGATTGATAGAGATCAAGCTAGACGAAAGGAAGAATAAGAAGTTTTGGAACAATAGAAACAAGAGTTACAAGAATTCATGACCAGAAGGATCACATAGTTGATTGAAGAACATGAAACAGATTGAAGCTATTTCACACTAGAGACCCTGATGTCGAAGCTACAAGAACATTGGAAGACCCCCAGAAGACTAAAGTACCTATCCTAGACAAAGAAGAAATATTACCCCTGAGTCCTAGGAGAGAACCTCAACAATGCACAGTGACTATGCTAAAAGAAAATAGGAATCAGAATGAAAAAAGAGAGATCGAGTTGAATATTAATGGAAATAAGGCTATAAAGATAAGTAAGAAGAGGGATAAGATTGAAAATTTACAGAAGGCCCCAGAGGGGGCATCGCAGAAACAAAACTTGTAGAATGGGAGCTTCGTCGGGCTATCAGAACATTGACCTATGGCACTTCGCTGTGGTGAAGCAATATAGTCGTTGTGCCTGATATATCTGTTCGAATTCCACCCCGAATGGATAGAAAAGAAATAAAGGATCGTCATCAGACCATTGGACCACACCATAATGGACAGACCAATGTTAATAGAAGCTTCATACCCATTCCAAGCAGACCATTGCCAAATTTCTTATTTAGTGCATTGCGCCACGCATCGAGAACACTTTTGTCAACTAAGAATTTGAGCCCACAGATTAAGCTTATCTTACATAGTGATCATCGTCGTGTTGCCATCTCTTTTATTGTAGTATCTGACTTAATCCTGAACCCAATTTAGTTAACCCCAATCTTGCATGTTGGACGAGATTAGCGCTGCAGAGAAAGTTGTTGAGGAAGTTCTAATCTATCTAATGACTGAGAGAGTCATGTTGGAGCGAGGGTTATCTACAGGTGTACAAGCTTCATCAATGAGAAACGTGAAAGAATGTCCCTCCACTTCTCGAGCTGGACCATCCCGTCCAGTCGATGAGAAGCGAACTAAGCATAAGGATGATCTTGCAAACGCTAAACTGATCCCAAGTATCCTACCTGTCTACATTCCACCCCTTAGTGATGCAATTAATCGGGATAGTGTTCCCAGTGTTAAGCCCTAATATTGGATCATTACCCCTTAATTGGGGCATATTACATTAGTAATGTTATTTTATTTATGTCGACTTTATTCCATTAGTTGTAATTATACCTCCTAGTCTCCTATATATACCAAGGAGACATTTTCATTTGGAATCATCTTGTACTTGAACATTTATGAGGGTTAAAAGAAGGTTGCCGCCTCAAAGAGGCTTATTATCTTAAATTATCTCTTTTTTCAAGGTGTTGAGTACTTATTCTGAGGTTTTTCTATGCTATATTGATATTTGGTTCTTAACATATGGTATCAGAGCTTAAGGTCTTGGGGTTTCACTGCTACATCTGAGACACCTTGGAATTTTCGCTATAACTTGTTTTCTACAATGTTTCAAAAGTAATGTCTTGTAGGATATTTAGTAGATGGATCAAGGTACATTGGGTTAAACATTCATCTCTTGAGGCCTTATACTTTCGGAGATACAACCTGTGCAAGATAGGGTTCTGAAATCATCCTGAACTGATTCATTGCGGAATTTTTGTTATAAACAATTTTATGTAACGTTTCAGACCCTGAAATCTGGAGGATATTCACATAAATTAGTAATGTGTCTATGGTAAAAATTTGAGCTTTTGGGTCATCTTACATTTGTATATACACCCCGTGGAAGATAGGGTATCTGATTAGTCCTATTGACTAGTCTCAAGAAGGTGTTCCAGGTAAAACAATCATAACTTCTTCCTAGAGTATCCAAATTGAGTAGGACTGGTTTCATTGGATACTGGACAGTCTGTAGTATTTTTGGTATGAGTTTCATAATTTTATATCAATTATTGTGTGCAGGGCACGCTATACAAGTGAGATCTCCTGGAAAGGCCAAAATTCAACAAGTTGTGAAGAATTTACCTTAAATTCCACTTGGCACATCCAATTTTGATAATACCTATGGAATTGCAAAGAATAAATATTATATAACTACATAAAATAAAGTTTCATACCCAGAAGGGCCAAAACTTGGGAGATACAATAGAAGAAAGACTGTCTAGCAGAACCACCTCAAAATCAAGGTTCAAAAGTGATACTTGGCCAACATGCCACCCAAAAAGGGAACTTCTACACCAAATAAGCCTACAGAAAATCCTACTTGGACTCTTGATGAAGGTGAATAAATGCATAGGGACATAAATTATTTACAAAAGAATATAGTAACAAAAGATTAACTACAAGAGATGGAAGCTAAGTTGGAGGCAAAGATGGATGGTTTAAAAGAGAAGATCATGGAAGTATTGAAAAATTTCGTAACAGAGAAGACACCTAAAAGTGAAAATGCATCCCATGAAATTCATGATGAGGACACAAGGAAGGTGAATCAAGAATGGAGAAACTCCAACTTTGGGTTGAAGACCAACCAAGTTCCTAAGATTGATATGAGGAAGTTTGATGGCAAGGACCCAATCACATGGATACTTCAGATGGAGCGATTCTTTGATCTACATAATGTGCCACATACACAAAAGTTACAAATTGCTTCTTTATATTTAGAACCCAATCAATTTGTATGGTATCGATGGATTTTTTCTCACAAATCACTCGTCACTTGGACAATTTTTGTGGAAGAAATGATAGAACACTATGAGAATACAAGGAGCAATACCTTCTTTAGCCAATTGATAAATCTCAAGCAAAAGGGTTTAGTTACCGAGCACATTGAGAACTTCCAAGCATTGAATATAAAGGTAAAAAATATTCCATATGAGCACTTGATTGATGCATTCATAGGAACTTTAAAGGATAACATTCAACATGAGGTTTGCCTTTGGGAACCCAAATCATTGGAGAATGCATTTAAGGTGGCAAGAAATGTTGAAAGTAAAAATATGGCTATGGCTACTAGAAGGACCAATCCTAGCATCTATAGAGAGAACAATGCTCCTTCTTCTAAAACACCTCAACCTACAAGGTT
>JASDQU010010368.1:91513-120688 GCA_032191745.1 Picea mariana | reverse complement strand
GCAAAAGATTGGTACTATGGCATACAAATTGGAGTTGCCTGCATCTTCATGAGTATACCCAGTTTTCCATGTTTCATGCTTAAATAAGGTTATAGGTGACAAGATCCCAGTTCAAACTATATTTCTAGAACTTGATGAGGAAGGAAAAATCATATTGGAGCCTAAAGCCATCACTGGCACAAGAATTCGCTAGCTGAGGAATAGATCCATTTCAGAGTATCTCATTAAATGGAGGAAACTACTGGCTGAAGATTCCACTTGGGAAGATGAGTATTTTATACAGAAGCATTCATAGCTACTCAAGCATTGCGGACAACACTTGTCTCAAGGGGAGGGGCATGTTAAGCCTTAATATTGGCTCATTACCCCTTAATTGGGGCATTTTACATTAGTAATGTTATTTTATTTATGTCAGCTTTATTCCATTAGTTGTAATTATACCTCCTAGTCTCCTATATATACCAAGGAGACATTTTCATTTGGAATCATCTTGTACTTGAACATTTATGTGGGGTAAAAGGAGGTTTCCCCCTCGAAGAGGCTTATTATCTGAAATTATCTCTTTTTCAAGGCGTTGAGTACTTATTCTGAGGTTTTTCTATGCTATATTGATATTTGGTTCTTAACACCCAGAGACTTTGAGTACCCTTTAGTCACAACGTACCTACCCAAAGGGATACACGTAGTTCCCGCAAACCAAGACAAGATTGCAACGTTGAAGTTTAGTGACTTCAACCTCAGCGACAGGAAGGTCTACAACATGCTTGCTCTATACAAGTACCTAATGAAGACAAAGGGAAAGAATTCAAATATCATCCCTCAGTCATGGACCCATAACCTCGCGTAGTCAACATTGTTGAATGTTATGAAGATCCCACACTTTGCTAGACAAAAGGAGGTGAATGCATGCGTCAAGTTGTTGCTATCTTTTTACCACAGAGGTTACTTATGGTTAAACCATCGCATAACAATGGGTCTGATGTTAATCAATCGAATCACGGGCTTAATCATGAAAGGCCCTGACCCATAGGATTTTTATTCTGGCAAAACCATGGATAGATCATTAGCGCAGAAGATTAAAGAAATGTATGGCGATGTTGAGAAAGGAACGCGAGGCTACAAGGTAGCCTCTATACAGAACGACCTAGTGCACCTAGCCTATCAACTAATTGCTGGGAAATTAGTTTGCAAGAACCGGCCCACCCAAGTGACTGGATTCGTAGTTGACCTCGCAAGGAAGTGCGCAGAGGGTGTACAGATGAATTGGGAACAATACCTTGCAAACCAGCTAGTGCTTGATTGCAGGGAAGTGCAGGAACAAGGGTATGAGTTCCATTTCAGTTGGCCTTTCATTTTGATCGCATTCATTGCATGGGAAATGCCAGAAGGTGCGACCTTCCCGGACATTGAACCCTTTGAACCTTTCGCTGTGAAGTTTAGTACCTTGTGGTACTCGAATGACATGAACAAGAAATGACAGTCGAATGTCATGTTTCACACTTGTTACAACCAATTGAAGCTAGCCATCTAAGATGAACCATGCATGACCCTGAATACTCCCCACAGGTTTCGTCCTTTAATGAAATTCAGCGCAGACCGCCATTTTATTTACATCATAGTATGCACCGATGCTCATAAGCAACAGCTGCAGTCATACTATAAGTTGACAGAAGGAGACCTTGAATATATCACCAAGGAATGGTCAATGGACCTCCTCATTATAGCGAACCCTGCAGAAATATTCGACATCGAGAGCCCAGAAACTATGCCAGATACACCAAGCCTAAGCAAGACCAAGAAGGTTGAAGAGGTTCACGATGTAGACAATGCCTCTGTAAGGACTTCTTCCATTTCACTAGATGAAGGGGGTGATGGTGAAGAGGTAGAAGTCACATACATGCAATAGAAGAAAGGTGAGGGAACATCGCATAGAGACAAGGAGGACCCCTCGAAGAAAAGAAAGGTTTCTCCCTAGAAACCGTCATCACAGAAGAAAGTAAAAGCAACCCGGACTAAGTTCCAGACTGTCCTCACTCCTGACGAATTCAATTTCATCATTGAAGCCCTGAACGATGTTGTGCTGAAGATAGTAGAGACACGGGAGGTGAAGTAGGAGTAGATGTATAATCGTATTGAGATTGAACTCCAAGGGGTGCAACAGGCACTACAGTCTAGCCGTGCAGTCTCCACTACGCCTCTGAAAATAGGAACACTAGAACCAGGGGATGAGCCAAATCAACTCCACCGGATTTTTGATACAGTCGAAGCTCACCTTCGATGAGATCAAGAAGAAATAACACAATCCACTCAGGCTTTAAAACAGGTACTCACTCAATGATCCATATGATCCAGAGCAAAGTGATGGAAGTCACTCAATGAATCCAAACTGTACAAGACAAGGCATGCCTATTGTTTTCCGAGATCGAAAGCCAAGGGGTAGAGCTAGAATAGGTCGTCATCACTGCAGAACAACGCCATCGAGCAAGAGGCCACAACAAAGTAGCAGGTCGAAGCATCTCAATACAAACTCAAGGCGTTCGAGGAAGAATTGCATAGACCAGAGTGACTTGAGATGAGTCATAGGTGAGTGTTGGCGGCCTGTTGGCCCTCGACCAATTTTTGGGATAATATTGGTCATGTTGACCTATTTTGGGACTTCGACAGTCATTCGAAGGAAGAGAACAAGGTGAAGCGGAGATCACAGAATCTCGGCCCACTTTCAAGTCTGTTTTGGGTTTTTGGGAATATGTAATGGGAAAGGGATGTTGGCCCATGGGTTTACCCATGCTTAGGCCCACTTTTGTAATGTATAAAAAAATATCTAGGCATCTATAGGAAGATATAGAGATGTATGTGATGTAATCTAAGTGCTAATAGATTTTGTAAGTGCTCCGTGCATGATTGTAAGAGGCTTGCAGAGCTAAGTGCAAGTCATTGTAAGGAGTTGTGGAAGGCTTTGTGTTGTAGCGCAAGGAAGAAGGATCTAGAGAGATACACAGATATTCTGTCCTATGCGAAGAAGGTTTTTGGTGTCTCTGTGTTGTAACCGATTGAATACACTAATAAAGAAGGAGAGATGGTGGATGTAGCCCTAGGGTGGGGGTGAACCATGTCAATCTGTGTGTTATGCTTTGTGCTTTGACTTGATGTGTTTATCCCTTCTTTTTCTAAGTGATTTGATATATTTATATAGATCTACTTATTCTTTGTTCTTCTTAGAGGTGTGTGAATGTTATATCTGACATGTATGAAGATGCTTAGTGCTAATCTACCGGATATGATCCATTTTACTGTTGCTAAGTGCTGAAATACCTTAGATCTAAGTGAATGTTGCGATGCTCTGTGTTATTTGCGAAGTATAATAAGGTTTGAATATTGACGAATGATCGATGTTAAGTGCTCTGTAAGAAATATAGTCAAAGATCTGTGTCCTGGCTAAGGTTGCAGACACCTGAGTCTTTCAACCACCCCTGCCTCGACCTTGGGTGAGACTTCATATGCTTCGCAGGTGTTGCTGAAAGGACCGGTAGTTAGGGTTTTGTTGGTGCTTCGTTGTAGCGTTGAACCCCAGGTCTACCCCTGTGCCAACATGCACACTATTTATGTTCTGTAAATTTATCCAATTCTCCAAATCTAAGGACCAAAACTAGTCCTCTCAAGGTCACCAAAACTGAGGATAGAACTAGTCCTCTCAAAAATCACCAAATCTGAGGACAACCTTTTCCTCCAATATAAAAACAAGAAAACAAAACCTCAACAATATATGGAAACCTCCTACGCCCAAGAATCTAATGTAGACCACTTATACGACTTTTTGACATCACCTGTTATCCTCTACAGATCTTTACCTACCCAAAAAATCAAATACGCTATTCACCAATTGAAAACCCAATGACATGCATTGTTTTCTCCACTGTGAATCGTGTATTCCCTACACAAGATTTTTCCTTCTGCAACCTGTGTATATACACACTTCCTCCTCCTGGAAATTGTGTATGGTACAAAAACATTGCTCACATGTGCAACCTTCTTTTCTCCTCTCTCTTGGTCCAGATTCGCCACCTTGCATACTTCCCTTTACTAAGATCACCAATCCTCCTTGACACAAGTGAAGACTCACTTATTCCAACTCCATTCTTCCACAATGATAATCTAATTTCACAATGGCATATCTCCTTTATATAGGAGTCCAAAGAAGGAGTTTAGGATCCCTTCCTAAACTCAACAATAAATTAGAATGTTTTAATCCTCTTTGTGGGTGTGGCAGCCCCACACAAACCCACAAATCCCATAAACATTCCCATGAGGCCCTAGCCTCATTTCTAGGATGATTTCATTGAAATGAATGTGAAAATTGGTGCCAATGATAATTCCCACATGCCTGACACCTTGGCCTCTAATGGGAATACCCCCCAAAGCTACAAAGAAATCAACAAACTCTTCTAAATGATTTTCACTCCATGAGCTATTACTCACTGGAGGATGTGGTAAGTCCTATTGGAAGGAATAATTAGTCCCAAGGGTTGAAATCAATAGATGTTTTGGGGTTACAGGGAGAAAAGGCATACGATTGGAATCAATATGTGAAATTTCTAAACCATAATGCTATAAAGCCATTAGAGAAAGACGACATAGTGAAATAGTTAAAGACTCAGAGAAAAGGGGAGTATATAGCTAAATTGGGATATTCAACAAGAATGGAAGAATTATAGATTGGAGAAAGAAAGTGGTGGCAGAAGCTAGAATGTGCACTAAAAATTGAAAATTTCCTTTTGTTATCCCTAGAAAATAAAATTTAACATCAAATGATGCCCAAAAGATAAGTTGGTGCAGGTCAGGGAGATGTATTATGTGTAAAGGAAGTGAAGAATTTGTGGAATTCTTGTTTTTCACTTGTTCGCTTTCCAAATATGCATGGAATGAAGTTTTACAAATATCAATTGGGAAAAATAAATGGGGTAAGATGTCTCGAGTAGATTGTTTTCATTCATGGATAATAGACAAATCAAGAAAATACTTTAAGGCTTTCCCTAGCTTTGTGTTGTGGGGGATTTGGACTTCAATAAATTGCATGATTTTTCAAGGAATTAATATGAATCTTGCACAAGTAGCCCATAAAATCAGAATTTATTTTGAAGGATGTTGGAATCCTATGTTAGAAAAGTCTAAAGAGAATTAAAAAAAAAAGCCAAATATTTATCATGACAAGCCTTGGGGATTTTTTGATGGGGTCTGTCATGGAACCCTAGGTATATGTGGGGCAGGGGGAATTATTTTATTTGAATCCACTCACTTTATTTATTTGAAATATTCTATTGGTAAAGGATTTGATAATAGAGCTAAGTTCTATGCATTATGGCTCCTTTTGAAAACATCAATATAAAAATGATTAAAGTAGTTAGAGATATATGGAGAATCCATGTTATTGATGGATTAGGAAACAACAAATGCATAATTGAAAACTTGATACTAGGTATAATCATGAATCAAGTTATAGAGGTAAAAAACAAGTTTGAGGATCTTTCTTTTACTCACATTTATATAGAGTTCAATACAAAAGTAGATCAACTCTCAAAATAAACTTTAGTAATTACGAACGACAATTATTTGAACAAGAGTTTAGAAGAGAGACCCAAATTTCAAATTATGAAACATTTCTATATTGATGTTGAATATGGAAGGATCCTAGTATTGTCTTTTCTTATGCTCTCTTTATTTATTGTTATGGGCCTATGGGTTGCACAAGTTTTATGTAAAAATTCTAAAAGGATTCCTAAATGAAGCCTAGGATTACTATAATATATAGGTACCAAATTGAGTGAGGACTTGTAGAAGATAGGTTAGAGATTATGTATTTTTTGAGTTTACTAAGATAGTCAAATATGTGTTTTGATTTCACAATATAAATATTGAATATAAAGGTTTTTTTCTTGGAAAGAAAAGTGATTTTGACAGGGTTTTAATGGTGATACACTACCTAAATATTTTACATAGATAGAAATTGTTGAGCATAAGATAAATAAAAGATATTGAAGGAAATGTTTCATTTAAAGTATTCAAGGTAATGAATTATGGATAAATAAAACCAACTATCAATTGTCGTTGGAAATCAATAGAGGATTGTTGGTGATTATCTGGAATGGAACTCTGGTTGACTTACATTAAGTGTTATCTTACATTTTTTTCACAGACAATGTTTTCAATCATGTTGTTGTCTAGGTGTGGATGATAGGTGTTTTAAAATGCTAGCAGACTAAATTTGAAAAACTTTGTAAAGGTGAGTTTCTAATTCAATTTCAAGTGTGATTTATGCTAGCGACAATACAAATACAAATCGATTGAAAGGATAAAGAATGTTTGTCATGCATGTTCAGCAATTCATTTATAGGGTGATGCAATATCTTAGGATTTATAGGTTGATTGAAATTCAATATTCCATGGAAAAATTAGAGTGGCGTAGAGGAAGCATGGTGGGACCATAATCCATAGGTTCCATAATAAAAAATTGATTCCAATACATTTAGTCACTATGTATAATTTGTTTAAGTGATATTTATAGTTTTACTTATAAAATGTTGCATGATTATATGTAACCTCAGCTCCAACACACAATCAATTTAAGTTGAAAGAAGTCTATGAATCATTGAATCATATATACATAAAACATATTACCAAACATAATGAACATGTACTCCACATAGTGAGTTTTCAACTGAAAAAAAAAAAAAAATTATGTACTAATGAATCCTCTTGTGTGCCTCATAATTAAATAATTCACACGTGGGGCATGTGTCTAGTTCAAATAAAAACTTTGTTAGAAAAATATATAAATATAAGATCAAAGTGTTGATAGAATAACAATGATATGATTCATTAAATATGTAATTCAAATTTGGTGCTCTACACATTATAAATCGTTATGAATGATAGAGAGCACCAATATACCTTGGCATTTTTACCAAGGGTGAGCAGTGTGCCACTATCTATTTACTTATCAAATAGTGTGGGAAATTCATGTGCTCAATGTTCGAATTTTTCATTGTTCATAAGGTTAAGTGGTGCACCATTCATACATTTATTAGTGCACTGAAGAACATGGGAAAAATTCAATTGTTAAGTTTAACTATTCGACTTGTTTTGTATATGAGAATTATGACTAGTGTGACCTCTAAGAGCTCCATGGATGGTGCAACATGTAAAAACACCATGACTAACTGATGCATATTATGTAAGCATAATTTGTTGGTGTGGGAAACTACGATGTGCTTATCTATTGATCTGTGCTCCACCATTGTTTGAAATTATTTCAAAGGATGTGTGGTGATCCTACACTTGGAGCCTCACTGATAGTGTCCTTACATCTATTAGCACACTAGCTAGTGCAGGAAATTCTGATGCAATAAATATGTATCTATTCAGTGTGATTATGGTGCAATAAAGTACCACATGTCGGTGCATCCTATAAGGGCATCGATGAATGGTGTGAACTGAGCTTTGTGGATACATTGGTGGAAATTTATTTTAAAAATTTAAAAAACAATCAAATTAAAGCCAAATTTTAAATTTTAATATGCTAAAATTGTAAATTAAGGGATAACAAATAAATTACATGGTCTCTTATTTTTCGAGGAGACATGGTTTCTACGTAAAACAAGATGTAAAATTTTATATTGATTGGAAAAATAAAAAATGAATACAAGTCCACCATGGAAGTGAAGGAGTTGAGGAACCAAGAAATCCAATAGCAATTAACAATAGGTTGAGAGCACTTGTCCTTGTATGGGTGTGAAGCACTCAATGAATGATATACATGAATCTTCAGTTTGGTAATTTTTAGATTTACCTTATAATAATGTGCCCCATGTCTTGTTGCAGTAGTGCATTTGTAGGTATCTAGCGCATTGGTATTTTTAAATATTTTAACCTACATCGATGCATTTGGTATTGTTATGCACTGATGCAGTTGAAATATATATGGCTCACTAATATATTTTTTGAAAAAATGAATTATATTTTTTAAAATATTTTAACCTACCTTGGTGTGGGTGGAAGTGTTAAGAATTGATGCATTTATTTCTATAGGATGTGTCATTGTACAATTTGTCATGCCGATTTGATTTACTACTAAAATGTGGGGATTTCCTACTATGCTGACAATAGTGGGTTATCATGTAGTTACACTGATTTGATTTACTTATCGCACAATTGTTCCCTGGATTTTCATTTGTACCCAAATTAATAATTTCATGTTTAAAAAATGAACATTGAATTTAAACATTTGGTGATTTCTTAAATTTATCTAGCAAATCAAAATATTTTCCCAATGCGATGACACTTTTAGGAATAACATGTTTTTTTTTTGTTTTTTTTGCTAACAAAATGTTTTCATGTTCCTCTTCATTAATTGCAATATCCTGAAAAGTTCCTTTATCTTTTAGGAATTCAATAATTTGCTAATCACTATCAAAGACTCTCCAATTATCAATGTTATTGGAATTGAAGGTCTATAAAACAATTGAGCAAAAAATTTGCTAGCCTCAAAATCTTCCAAAGGAAATATTCTAGAAGCAACAATGGCTAATGAATCTGCAACTCTGTTGTCATATTTAGAAATAGCAATTATGTTAAAATCTTCCAAATGATCAATTAATTTCAAAGCTTCTTGTTGATAACCTTTCAAATGGGGGAAATTGCAATGAACGGTGTCTCTAATTTTCCTAACAATGATTTCAGAGTCTTTGACAAATTTCAATTTTGTTACATTCATATCAATTTATTTCCTAAGACCTTGAATTAAAGCTTCATATTCAACAATGTTATTTGTACATTCGAACTCTAATCTACAATAAATGAAACTATGTTTTCCCTCAGGGTTAATAATCACACATCTAGCCCCTGATCCTTCTTGTGATTTGGACCCATCAAAATAAAGTGTCCAGATATCACTATGTTAATTTTCTTTTTAATATCCTCATTGTTATTTATAGTATTTACATTTAGAAAATCAAAATGTGGTTCTTCAAAAACATTCTCTTGAAGTTGATTTTCAGGAATAGGAGAAATTTCAGCCACAAAATTTCCAAAATAAGAATGAAAATTGTAATTATCAAGGATAGGGAAATAATGATTTGATGGTTCATTAGGAGTTTCAAGATCTCTAACGGTATTTTTCATAAAGCGTTTCCGATCAATTATGATCTTATTTGATTGTCCATTCCAAGGCAACCAAAGATGTGACCAATCAAAGACAAAATAAACTTGAAGCTTAGTAGACTAGTCCCTGCTCAAGTGAAGACCATAAGTTTCAAGAATATACACCACCACAATGTCGATAATCTGATGGAATTTCGGATTTGAGGACACTCTAATCTAAACTTCTTTTAATTATCCTATTACCTTGACTTATGGTCTTTCTAGTTGAATGATATGGTTTGATGACTTTGAGGGGTTTGCATTCAGTTTCTTAGATACAAAATAAGGCATAACATTTGAAGAAGCACTTGAATCTACTAAACAATTATGTACATTTTTATTTAAAAATTCAAAAGTTAACAAAAAAGGTGGGATTTATGACTTTAATTTCTTAGTAGTTAAGGCAACATTAACAATTGTGTTTTGTACATTATTAGTTGTTTCCTTGACCACATTCCTTGAAGTGGTTTCAATAGGTGTACCATTTTATTTTAACGCATCTAACAATGACTTCCTTTGATGCGAGATGTTGCATAAATCTAAAATTGAAATGGTTTCCTTGATTTTTTTAAAATCTTCTACAATGTTGTATTCCATGGGAACTATGTCTTGATTATTGGTTGAAGGTTTTCTTGCACTTTTGGAATTTAAAGGCCTTGTTATTGTTGCGTGAGTTTTCTAAATATTATACTTCTGAAGAGTAGAAGAATATTATTGAAGAATAGGTCCTTTACTTCTAAGATTATAATCACTTGAAGAACAATTTTCAGCTTTTGTTTCTTCATAATGAACTAGATTTAACTTTGGAAAAATATTGCAAAGGACCATAGTTGTTTCTTCAGGGGATTCTTCTTTCTCACCGTCAACTAATCCTATTGTATTCTCTATATATTCTTCGGTTTGTACATATTCATCAAGGAATCGATTTGACACTAGACCCATCACATTAATCCATTGTGGGAATGATTTTTCTCAGTCATTAGCTTGATGATAATTACCAAAATTTTCCATAGCCAGACTTTCAAAATCTAAATTTAGTTTTGTCGAAGGAGTGGGTAATTCAGGTGGTTTAGGAGCCATTGGCATTCTAAAGAATGGTCTGTAATTTATAGGGTTTGAAGTACCTTCCCTAGTATTATTCTTGATGTCAATTATTTCATTAGTCAATCTTTTGATTAGTCATTGCAGGTTTTCAAGATCCATAGAAACAATTTATTTTCCTTCAGGAGTAGCCTTATTTTGTGGGTTTTGTTTTTCGAGGAAAAAAAGCGTAAATTTTATCATATTTTGATAAAAATTACATTCTGAAGAAAGCATGATAGCCATGATTATTTTCCAAAACAAAGAGAGGGCCCCCCATCCAGAAGCACCCAATTGTATAACCACAAAATTTTGCCTAATAAATTGTCCATTTCTGGAATAGGAGGAAAAATATGCAAAACATTTCATAGTCCAGCTAAAATATATACAAAAAGGTAGGAGTAACAAATCTCCTCCATCTTGATGCAAAACTGTAGAATATATATCAGTTTTGTAAGAAACTACATGTCAAGACATCAAAAAAACAAATTGGTCATGAGAGTTAACCACTCATACAATCTATTTGGAAGGTCCAGAAAGTTCCATACAAGAAAAAAGCTCTGAATTCATTCTCTGTAGCATGCAATGAGTGAACAAGATAAAAAAATGAGAATGAATGGTTGTTAATGTTGTGAAATAGAGCCTCCCATGTCATTTTCTTCAATGAAGGGTTGGTGGTAATAAGCAAAATTTGTTCAATATATGGACTTTAAAATGTGACACTTCCCATCAACCAAGAGAAGACCCTCCTTAGAGAGTTTGTTAGCATCTTCATTTCTTTCCCTGTAGACATGTCGAATGGAGAAATTTTTATAAGTATCTAATATTATGAATACTTCTACAAGAAGAAGTCGGAGTCTAATGTTGTGGTATTTTTGAATTTTTCCTATCTAATTGATGATCACCATTGAGTCTCCAAAAAGTTGAACATTGTTAATCCCATTTTCCCCGACAAAGGTAAGTAACAGTTTTAGGCCCATGAGCTCAGCATAATTGTTGGAACCTAGTCCTAGACCCCATTTGAGCTTAAAACAGTGAGACTCTGATAGGAAAAGCATTGCTCCGCAACCACAGTGAGAACCCTCATTTTGTGAAGCACCATCAAAGAATGCCCAAGACCTCTCTCTGTCTACATGTTCTTCTATTATTTGTATTGGTTGTGTGGCCTCTTTTTCTTATGGGAAAAAAGAGATAATTCTAAGGCTTTGTACAACTATTTGTTCAGGTAGGGATGCTTCATCCTTGAAAATATAAGAGTTTCGGGCCAACCGGATACCCCAGTTGATAAGAAGAGATAAATATTTTATTTTACGATTTTTGCACTCCTGCAGTGAAGACTTCCATGCCTCTTCAATGGATGTATCTTTCCACTTACATTATTGTCTGGGAGCCCTTAAGGATTCTTCCCAGTTTTGATGGGTGAAAGTACAATCAAGGAACATGTGTAGGTTAGTTTTCTCCTCACCTTTACATAAGGAACACCATCCAGGGCCTTCTAGGCCTCTTCGCTTCATCCCATCCCAATTTGGGACCTTTGCATTGGTGAAATACCACTGGAAGAGGCATGCTTAAGTGGGAATTATACTCTCCAGATCCATTTCCACCACCAGGCCGTATTAGGATGTAAGAGACCTAAATGAATTTGTGTGTATCTTACTTTTGGGGTGTATAGTCCAAAGGGACTAAGTTTCCAAACTAACTCATCTTATTTATTAGTAATCCAGTTGTGGCCTAGTTTTAGTGCTCTAGTATAGGAATTCCAAGCCTCCACAAATTCCTTGTCCAACCCCAACTGCAGACCCCCTGCAATTCTTACCCCCATATTGTGGTTCTATTCCTATCAACAACTTGATCCAGGTGAACAAGTCCCCTATCTTGGTGAGCTTAAATAATAGGTTGTGGGAGTAGATGATCCATGTTGCTACCTGGCCATGGGTCCTATCCAATTATGATATTTGTGCCTCTTCCCACTCTCCAAGCTAGTCCTTGATTTATGACATGAAAATATTTTAATAAGGCTTTCCAAATAATTGAGCAATTTTGGGTCTCCTTGTTCGGCCTTCTGATCCAATCCAACATGAAATTCAGGATGATATATTTTTGGAGAACCACTTTTGTCCAAAGAGTTTAAGTGGTAATCAATCTCCACCCTACCTTGGGTGCAAGTGCTTTTGAAAAAATGTGTATGTTTTTTAAACCCCACCCCCCTAGTATATTTGGGGTTGCTATGTTTTCCCATTGTATACAGGGCATCACAAAAAATTTCCTCTTGACCAGCGCAAAGGAATCTAAAACAAAGTCTCCTGATTTTTTATAGAATTCCTTTAGGGACCCAGGCAAGAGAGACCCAATAGATCGGTATGGTTCCAAAATTGTATTTACTAAGATCAATCTCCCGGCTCTAGAGAGCCATCTAAAGCTCCAATATTTCAAACTATTTTCTAGTTTGGTTAATATCCAGACCCAATTAGCTTTCTTGTAGTTGTTAGGTTTTAGATGGAACCCAAGATATTTCATTCCTTCAAAAGCATTTACATCTAAAGGATAAATATCCTTGTATACTTCTACCTCCTAATCCTCCATAAGGTAAAAACATATGGTGGATTTTTTTCCATTGGTCTGCATACTTGTGGCTCGACTAAAGAGGTCTAGAACACTCTTTAAAGTCTCTGCATCTATCCTTTTTCCACTGCATAAAATTATCACATCATCCACAAATAGTAGATGAGTGAGTCTAAGGGTTTGTGATAAAAATACCCCTTGAAAATCCCCTCTGCATTTTTCTTCTAGTAAAACCTGAATAAGCCCTTCTGCTATCATCAGAAAAAGTAAAGGGGACAACAGACAACCTTGCCTGAGTCCTATCTTTTCTTTGAAAAAAGGCGAAGCTGCACCATTTATGAGTACTGCAAAGGACACTAACACGATACAACTCATAATCTAATTTATAAAGGGGAGAGTAAAGCCTAAGTGAGTTAACAACATCCTCAAAAAAATCCTACTGACTCTGTCATAGGATTTTGAGAGATCTATTTTGAGGACTGCCCCTTTGGTTTTTTGGTTCTTCATGGTGTGTAATTCCTCCTAGGAAACACCAATTGCCTCATGAATCTACCTTCCTGCTAGAAAGCCGAATTGTTCTTGTGAAATGGATTTTGAGAGGACCACTTTGAGCCTGCGGCTGATGATTTTTTCTATCACCTTATAGACACAGTTGCAGAGTGATATCGGTATGAAGTATTCTATTGAAATGGGATCATCCTTCTTTGGGATGAGGGAAATGAAGGTAGCATTGAAAGGGAGATGTATATACCCATTTTTCCTTGACTATTCTATGAATTTGAGTAGATCCTTTCGTACTTAGTAAAAAAATATCGCAAAAAAATACATGGACCACCCATTCGGTCCTGGGATTTTGTCTTTTTGAAAATTTAACACCACTTCTTTGAGTTCTTCTTCAAAGATTTTCTCCATTAAAGTCCTATTGTATTCATCTTCCACAAAGCTAGGATAGTTAAGGGCAATTTTAATGATGGCATCTTGGGTTGCTCATCTTTCAATAAAGAAATGAGTTTGAAAATGTTGGGATCCAAGCTATGCCAGGTCCTTGAAATAAGTGAGTTGTTTCCCAGCAGGATCCTTTAGTCCCCAAATTGTGTTTTCCATTTTTATGCCTTTTGCATAATCTTGGAAGAATTTTGTATTCTTGTCCCCATGATGAATCCAAAGGGCCCTAACTTATAGTCTCCACTCCTCTTCCCTTGATTGGAGGAGTTTTCTTCTCTTTTTTTCTAACCTCAATAGAACCTCTTTGTCTTCTGGAGATGAGAAACCTCCTTTTTCAGTATCATAGATTGATTGTAGTTCAACCTTTGTGCTGATGAGTTCCTGTTCCATCACCTTCTTTTTCTTTCTTTCCCATTTGATTGTGGCATGTTTGAAGGTTTTTAGATTGTTTTCAAATTGGACAAATGCCCTCTTATCTTGGTTTAGAGGGATCCATAATTATTTTACTAGATTGATAAATTCTTCCTCCTTTAGCCAAGTCGAATAAAATTTAAAAGGGCTTGTTGGTTTTCTTATGTTTCTTGTAACCTATAGAAAAATGGGATAGTGATCAAATTCTCCTCCATTTCCCATCCATTGTTTGAGGAGAATAGGTTCATCCACCATGTGGGTGGATATTAAGAAATAATCTATCCTTTTAGCAATATGATCGTCCCTCGTCCTCTTATTTATCCATGTTAGACACAGTTTAACATGGGAAATTTCTATAAGGTCGGATGCTTCCACTTTTCGTCTAAAAAAATATGTTTTTGCGTCCTCCTAGGCTCTATGTCCGCATGATTCTGCAAGACCCAAAGAAAAATTTAAGTCCCTGTTATAAGCCTAATTTGCACCCAACCTGCATACCTAGACTCGGGCCCTACTATTTGCCAATTTCTTGAGCCAAACTCTTCTAAAAATCCCTCTTTTTTGAGACACACACGCCCTCGCCTTCTACAGCCCACGTATTCACACATCAATACGCATGCAAGCCTTCTACAGCCCACGTATACTGACAAAGAACGAAAAATGGAAAGTTGCAGACGGGAAATAGAGTTTCGGGAAATTGATAAAACCATTTGACTACCTATGGCCAGTCATTCAACCGGATAACTACCTATAAAAGAAGGGGTAGGGGTTCTATTTGAAGGGAGAAGAAGAAGAGTATAGAAACTCTGCCCAAATTTAGCCCCCTTTTGCCCCAATTTCCTACAATTGTATTGTGAGGTTGAGTAGTCGGTCCATTATGAAGAGGATCCCAGGACCAGGTTTGAGGAGCAGTGTCGGCCACATATTGTAAGTTTACTGTTGTGAAGATTAATACAAAAAGGAATACTTTTTTCGTCCCACCATATCATGTATTCAAATTGTGTATTTATTTTATGATATTGTCACATCTAACCCAACAATTAGTATATGAAATGTATTTTTGTAGTTTTATGTTTGTCCATGTGTGAATGCAGGTCATATTTGGTAGGAGGCTTGTAGTCAAGGAGCGAGTGGAAGCGAACAGATCGACATCGAACAATGGATTCAAGGTAGCGTTAACAAATCTTGTTTGCACCTTTGTATTGCATGAATGTGGGGTTTTGTGTTGGGAGAATAGGAAAAAGTAGAGGCCTTTAAATGGTCATTTTCTACATGCATG
The DNA here is from genome assembly GCA_032191745.1 of Picea mariana. Classification (NCBI taxonomy): domain Eukaryota; kingdom Viridiplantae; phylum Streptophyta; class Pinopsida; order Pinales; family Pinaceae; genus Picea; species Picea mariana. The sequence goes on along the minus strand of JASDQU010010368.1, from coordinate 105,222 downwards.
ATTAGAGCCCTTAAATGCTAAGTCCATAAGAGGGATTTCCCACTCACATCAGTCCCCCCCCAGAATGAGATTTATTTCCTTTGTGAAATATTTTTCTAGAAGGTTGTCCCAAAATCTTTTTCATTCTTGAGATGTCCCATAGACATTTAGAATCGTGAACAACATGCAAAGGTCCTCCACTCTAACTATCATTCCAATTCTAGATCCAAAACCCCATGAATTTTCCAATTTAATGGATTTGGTCCTCCAACCCATGACCAAACCACCTGATCTCCTAGAAGCATCAAACCCTACAAAACGCCAACCTATGAAAATATTTTCCAAAAGAGGCACCACTAAGTTTTCATCCCCTAGTGTCTCTTGAAGCATGATGATGTTTAGTTGAGTTGACTCCACCAGCCTGTGGAGGGTGGATTTCTTTGAGGGGTTCGCCAAACCCATACAATTGAATGAGATAGATTTAATTTTGAACCCCCTCTTGGGGTTGGCATTTCTCTAAGGGCCCATGTGATGGAAATTTGACATCCCACTGCCATGTCAGTGGCTGCCCGAGACTAAGCTTTTGCTAGAAAATATTTTCTTCCTCTCCATTTACTTAAAACTATGAGCATAGGGTTTAAACCCAAGCCATCCAATTTTTGAGTTAACTCTCCAGTGACCTGAATAGGTCTATTTCTCAATTGGTATCGAACTATTTCCTCCTCGAAGATGCTTGAGGATTCTTGTGAGCGGTTGGTGAAAAGGAAGAGGGATGGACTGGGAAAGGGGTCAATGAGAATTGGGACAAAGGGGCCTATAAGGATGAGGGGGAGTAAGAGTGATGAGATTCCAGGGAGAAATGGATATTCTTTAGAGGGCCAAACAATTTTTTCCCCATAAATGACAAAGACTAAATGTAAAAAATTAAGGAAGAAGAAGAAGGCCTAGGAGGCATACCCATATGAGCTTTAATACCCTTCCAGAGTAGACATCTTGAAGTTTATTAGGTCTTTGTAGTGGATTTATTGAAGATTGAGCCCTATCTCAAATTAGTGGAAGTGTCCCCATCCTAGTGCCTTTGATACTCCCTAAAACCTTGGAAAGATGCATCATGATAAACCAAATAAAATATACCAAGCTTTAAGGGGCTAGTACAAGAGACCTCCCTCTAGGAATGGTATCCTATTTTCCTAAATTTATCACCTGGGGAGGAGGTCCTTCTGTGACACATTGACAAATAAAACTCTGAGGCTCGATGACCATGTTTGTGGCATCGATGGCACTTGAAGGGTATGCCTTCATAATCAAGCTTCTGCAAAAAGACCTTGTTTCCCCAGGACATTTCTAGGTCTTCATAGAGCCATTTTCTAAGATTAAGAGAGACCAAGATCCTTTCCATCAACATCCTCCGAATGGAGATAAAATACATGTCAATTTTCAAATAGGTGCCAAGGGTATTCTCAATTTTTCTGAAACATTTCACCATCCAACACTCTGGTGGAAATCCTGATAGCCTAACCCAGATCAAAATTTCATTGATGCACTCATGGCTTGCGTCGAAGAAAGGTGACCATTTCTTGATAAGAAGAGGTGTTGATTATATATGCCAAGAATTTATCATAACCTTTTCCATGTCCCCCGCATTCTGAAACTTGAACATGAACCAGCCCTTGACAAGAATGTGAACCAATGGTAATTGGTCTAGAGTGTCCGCCCAATTATTTTGGACCCATTCCCTGAGTTTAGTGGTGCCTAAGTGCCTACCATTTTATTTTCTCACAATGAACCTTTCAGCCATATCCAAAACTTTGGGAAGCATGATGTCTTCACCCAAGGACAGTTTATGTGAATGAGGAACAATTTTAACTCCGACGTGGAGATTTTTTTTTTAGCAGCTAGATTCTCCCCTAATACCTCCATATGCTTATTCTTGAAGGAACCCTCCTTTCTCCTTGTTGGAGTTGAATAAACCCCAAACAAACCCCCCTCGACCCTCCCCTGGACTGGACAGGAGGGATATTCCGTTAAAAACAATTATGGATCCAAAGAAAAAGACTTACTAACTTCTAGGGGGGTTGGAAAAAGTTGTTGAGGGGAGAAATAAGCTGAATGAAAAAGGATGTTATCAAAGATAGGGTCAACATAATCAAAATCCTTTCTTTCCTGTTGATCAAGGGCTTGCTACAAGTCTAAAATGGGTTGTTTGGAAAAAGACCATCAAAAGGGGTCATGTGCAACGATCCTGAATTCGTCCACCATGCACCAGAATTGGAAGCCAGACCTCTTGAGGATGTGCTTTCCTAGGATGAGTAGGGTGGTAAGGATCGCGGGGTGGTCACATTGGAATCTAGACCTATAGACATACCACCAACTGATGGGGGTTGTTGGGGAAGAGCGGCACCACAAACCAAATCCTGTGATTGTAGTCTGGTTTAGAAAAAAAGGGCACAACACTTAGATCTCCAACAATAGGAGACAAGGGATCCAACACAAGAGCGAAAAAGTGATCAACCAGCAAGTTCTAGATCAACTCTCATTCTGATGGATCCCCTTCATAGTATACAAGGTCTGTGTAACCGTCATAACCCTCCCCCATGGAATCCATCACTCCGACAATAACTTCTTTCCTAACTCCAACCTCCTCACACACCAAAGTAACTGCTTGTCTACTGCAGCCACGGGTAGGGAAAATTGCAGGAGAAAGAGATCCTGACACCCAATGTGGTTAGGGTTTCCTCAGAGAAAGATCTCCTCCTCTTATTTATTTTCAATTATAATAATATCTCCATATTTTGTGGTTTTGCTGGTATGATACCTTTCTTTGTTTGTGAACTATCATTTTTATTAGATTTTTTTTTACATTCTAGCATTTCAAACTCAACCTTTTTAGCTTCTTCGAAGTTTTCTTATAAAGTGAGTTTGTCTTCTCTCTTAACAAACATAGATATGGGTGTTTTTTTTTCCTTGGTTATAGAAGAAAGCGAAGATTATGGAATAAAAGGCGAAGTGTGAACTGTGTGGAAGGAACGTTGACTGAGATCGGGTCGAAGTGGTTAAAGAAGAAGAAAAGAAGCAGAGAAGTAAGGAAAGATGAGTCGTTGGATGAGAATATCGAGGAGAACATATCAACAAGAAAGATGGATCGTGGACAACTCAGCAAGCGGAAAAAGCTAACAATGGATGCTTTGGAGCACCTCACCGGAAAAATGGAAAGACAGGTTGGTGAAGCCCAAAAAACGTGGGTCAAGTTGACCTAGGGTTTTGGTATTTAGGGTTTTGAAACCTAGGTTTTGACCCAAGGATGTCTAAGAGCTATTGTAATGTATAAATAAGAACCTAGATGGGAGAAGAAGAGTTGTTGTTGGTTCATGTTCGTGTTGAGAGTTGGGGAATTTGGTGTGAGTTGTTGCTGTGATTATTGTTGGTAGATTGATTATTGTTGGGAGAGAGAGAAGTGTTGAGAGTGAGAGCCTTCTGGTATTGTAAGATCTTCATCTGGGTGCAAAGATCGACCTTGCATCTAGGTGTGCAGGGAGGGGAAAGAAAGAGAGAAGAAGAGAGAGATATGCAAGCTAAGAGCGCAGATAGAACTGTATGTTTTCCTATAATATCAAGAGACACAGTTCTATGGACGTAGCCCTAGGGAGAGGGTGAACCATGTATATCTTGTTGTTTTGTGTGATTTATTTTGTGCTCTTTTACCTTCTGATTATTATTTTATTGCATTATTGTGTTAGATATGAGATATAACGGTGCAAAGTAGGTTTAAGTTGGTAAATGATATCTAGATGTTGTGTTATTATTGTGTTGGATCCACTTTGCATTCCCTCTAGTTGTAGACACCTATGTCTTGCAACCCCCTATTGCTACTTTGGGTGAGACTACATCCGCTTCATAGGTGTTGCCGAAAGGGTTAGTAGTTAGGGCTTGTTGGTGGGTTGTTAGAGTTGAACCCTGGGTCTTTCCCTATGCCAACAATTGGTTCTGTTGCTGGGACCGGGATATTTTTGAGGGAATGTCAAAGTGGTTTCCATCGAAGATAGAGATTCAGAAGTGGATAGAAGAACAAGAAAAGGACTTCGCAGAAGCCTAGAACAAGAACCCTAACCTTAGCACAAAGGACTGGTTGGGAAATTATATCTTTACTGATATACACGAGATTTTCTTTGGAGGAATTCATAAGGAGCTATACGAGTGATTAGCCAGACTTGCAGATACCCAGTTTGAGATCATATCTAGACCTCCTATGGTTTGGATGTCAGCGTTGATCAAGAAGGTCAAGAGAGTTGATAATTTCGTGTCGAGAGAAGTAGATCATTGGTTTGATAGCACCATTGGAGAGTACATCACCGAGTTTTCTATTGACAATGTAAATTCATATAGCCAACCAGAGAGATATTTCTTTAAGGGACCGAGAGGGAACTTTTTACACTTTTTGAAGTTGAAAATCAAGATGCTATTGGATGAGGAGAACATCTTGAAGATACAATAGGGGGTTAGATTGAAAATCTAATGTTCAAGAATTCATACAGTGACAACGACATAGAGGTTGGACATATGCGCAGTGGGAGAACATTTAGAGAAGTTCCTCTGGTGAACTTGTTTGAACTAAATCACAAACCACTAGCACAGGAAGAAGGGTTCTACAATGGAGAAGAATAAGAGTTACTGAATGAGAAACATTCAGAGTCTACTAGGGCAAAGGCAGGGAAGACTGAAGAACCTCATCGAGAAGAATCTGAAACTTCAAAAACTGCTTTGACTGCCGAAGTAACTACTATTACTCCTCTTGTTGTTTTAGCAACGTTAAGTAACCAAAGTAGTTAGAGTTATCAGAGCACTTAGAGCACTGTTACAATCAATTCAAAACATACTTAGTCAAAAAACCTAGGAAGATCTATGGAAGATGATATGAGGTTACCCACTTTTAGGGGGGATGGATCTAAAGATCCTGATCAACACTAGTTTCTATGCAAATATGTATGGAGTATTAAGAATGTCACCAAAGAAGTTGTAAAGAGAGCTTATTTTAGTACTACCCTAAGACACCGCACACTAAGTTGGTACATGAAATTCATCCAAGGAGTTTCACAACTGAAACCACTGATTGTCATTAAGACTTCGTTGATTATCGAATTCAAGAAACCCAAGTCGAAATCAGTACAATGCATTACAGAGTTGGAAGAAATTAAGAAGAAAGTAGATGAACCTGCTTGGGATTTTGATCAAAGGTTTAAGACCTTGATAGTGTGGTTGAGTTTTCAGATCCCAGATGAGAAAAACAAGGAATGGTTCATTGTTTCCCTCCCACCACACATTAGATTCCCTCTGATGCAGCAGAAGGTTTCTTCGCAGGTTGAGGCACTGGAGATTGCTATGAAGCTAGAATCAACCCCTATGGGAGAATCCAGCTCAGGTATGAGTCAAATATTGAGTTAACTAACTAGCTTATCTTTACATGTCAAAGATATGAATAAGGACAAGGGAAAAGATAAAAGAGAAGACATCTGGTGTATCAGATGCAAGTCAAAAGGTCATGATAAGGAGCATTGTCCCCTATTTCATGAATACTTGGCTTCTGGAGCTCTGAGCCCTTTCAAGCAAGTTACTCTACCTTGGTGTGAGGTATGTAGAAATCGACATCGCCCTGGTGAATGATATTACATGAAAAAATATGTTCAGACACCTACAAATATTTATTGCACATCCTATAAATCTGTGGGCCATGATGAGAAGGACTGTAGAGCCTATGATATCTTCCATGAAAGGTCAAGAGATAAATATAGGATTCAAGGAGAGATACAACAAGAGGGAAGCACTACACAGTTTAATTCCCCAGGAAGAGGAAACTTCAACCCTCGTGGTGGATTCAAAGGAAGAGGAGGAGGAGGAGGCATGGGTCAAGGTCGAGGTCAGATCATTTGTTATAAATCCGCATAGCTAGGTCACTTGGCAAGGGACTGTCAGAACCCTTGTACCACTTGCAGTTACTGCAACTCATTTGAACATGTCATAGAATATTGTCCTGCATTATTAGCCAAGCTTCAGTAGAGATGAGGGGGAAACCAACAAGTACAACTAATTTCAGTAGAACCTCATGGAGTGGATCCCAGAGTCATTGTTATTACTAGAAAATGCGTTGCTATAGGAGAAAACAGAGTGACCTCAGGGAAGACTATAGAGGAATCAAGGGTCATGAAATCTGCAGAGAAGACACAATAGTTTGATCCAAGGAAAGAGAAACATATATTTAAGGAGGAAAGAAAAGAATTTGGAAGAGATCAGGCTTCTTCATCAAAGGCTCGACTAGAAGTAAGAGAATGTGGAATGCCTCTGGAATTTGAATAGTCTACTTCACCCAGAGAAGGAAAAGAGGTAAGTAAGATTATGGAATTCTTGTGCACTTGCATTAATTTGATAAAGGATGAAAGTGTTGTACAAGAACTACAAAATTTGATCAGACAATATGAGCTAGGAAAGGTAGATCCCTTACTGATTAGAGTAGTACATCAAGTATCTAAAAAGAGAAGGACAAATAAGGAACTACACCTGAATGCTCAGATTGGAGATTATGATATAGATTATGTAGTCCTCGACTTAGGGTCAGAATTCAATGTCATGACAAAGCATACCTGGGCACTGATGGGAAAACCTAAGTTGATCTATTCCCCTATCAGGCTTAGGATGGCCAATCAGTAGGTAGTAAGCCCCTTTGAAAGACTGGAACATGTCCCACACTTAGAGCCTCACTTGGAACATGTTTGAAATTATTTCAAAGGATGTGTGGTGATCCTACACTTGGATCCTCATTGATAGTGTCCTTACATCTATTAACACACTAGCTAGTGCAGGAAATTCTGATGCAATAAATATGTATCTATTCAGTTTGATTATGATGCAATAGAATACCACATGTCGGTGCAGCCTATAAGGGCATCGATGAATGGTGTGAACTGAGCATTGTTCATACATTGGTGGAAATTTATTTAAAAATTTCTAAAAACAATCAAATTAAAGCCAAATTTTAAATTTTAATATGCTAAAATTGTAAATTAAGGGATAACAAATAAATTACATGGTCTCTTATTTTTCGAGGAGACATGGTTTCTACGTAAAACAAAATGTAAAATTTTATATTGATTGGAAAAATAAAAAATGAATACAAGTCCACCATGGAAGTGAAGGAGTTGAGGAACCAAGAAATCCAATAGCACTTAACAATAGGGTGAGAGCACTTGTGCTTGTATGGGTGTGAAGCACTCAATGAATGATATACATGAATCTTCAGTTTGGTAATTTTTAGATTTACTTTATAATAATGTGCCCCATGTCTCGTTGCAATAGTGCATTTGTAGGTATCTAGCGCATTGGTATTTTTAAATATTTTAACCTACATCGATGCATTTGGTATTGTTATGCACTGGTGCAGTTGAAATATATATGGCTCACTAATATATTTTTTTGAAAAAATGGATTATATTTTTAAAAATATTTTAACCTACCTTGGTGTGGGTGGAAGTGATAAGAATTGATGCATTTATTTCTATAGGATGTGTCATTGCACAATTTGTCATGTCGATTTGATTTACTACTAAAATGTGGGGATTTCCTACTATGCTGACAATAGTGGGTTATCATGTAGTTACACCGATTTGATTTACTTATCGCACAATTGTTCCCCGAATTTTCATTTGTACCCAAATTAATAATTTCATGTTTAAAAGATGAACATTGAATTTAAACATTTGGTGATTTCTTAAATCTATCTAGCAAATCAAAATATTTTCCCAATGTGATGACACTTTTAGGAATAACATGTTTTTTTTTTAGTTTTTTTTTTCTGCTAACAAAATGTTTTCATGTTCCTCTTCATTAATTTCAATATCCTCAAAAGTTTCTTTATCTGTTAGGAATTCAATAATTTGCTAATCACTATCAAAGACTCTCCAATTATCAATGTTATTGGAATTGAAGGTCTATAAAACAATTGAACAAAAAACTTGCTAGCCTCAAAATCTTCCAAAGGAAATATTCTAGAAGCAACAATGGCTAATGAATCTACAACTCTGTTATCATATTTAGAAATAGCAATTATGTTAAAATCTTCCAAATGATCAATTAATTTCAAAGCTTCTTGTTGATAGCCTTTCAAATGAGGGGAATTGCAATCAACGGTTTCTCTAATTTTCCTAACAATGATTTCAGAGTCTCTGACAAATTTCAATTATGTTACATTCATATCAATTTATTTCCTAAGACCTTGAATTAAAGCTTCATATTCAACAATGTTATTTGTACATTTGAACTCTAATCTACAATAAATGAAACTATGTTTTCCCTCGGGGTTAATAATCACACATCTAGCCCCTGATCATTCTTGTGATTTGGACCCATTAAAATAAAGTGTCCAAATATCACTATGTTAATTTTCTCTTTAATATCCTCATGATTATTTACAGTATTTACATTTAGAAAATCAAAATCTGGTTCTTCAAAAACATTCTCTTGAAGTTGATTTTCAGGAATAGGAGAAATTCCAGCCACAAAATTTCCAAAATAAGAATCAAAATTGTAATTATCAAGGATAGGGAAATAATAATTTGATGGTTCATTAGGAGTTTCAAGATCTCTGACGGTATTTTTCATGAAGTGTTTCCGATCAATTATGATCTTATTTGATTGTCCATTCCAAGGCAACCAAAGATGTGACCAATCAGAGGCAAAATAAACTTGAAGCTTAGTAGACTAGTCCCTGCTCAAGTGAAGACCATAAGTTTCAAGAATATCCACCACCACAAAGTCGATAATCTGATGGACTTTCGGATTTGAGGACACTCTAATCTAAACTTCTTTTAATTATCCTATTACCTTTACTTATGGTCTATCTAGTTTAATGATATGGGTTGATGACTTTGAGGGGTTTTCATTCAGTAACTTAGATACAAAATAAGGCATAACATTTGAAGAAGCACTTGAATCTACTAAACAATTATGTACATTTTTATTAAAAAATTCAAAAGTTAACAAAAAAGGTGGGGTTTGTAACTTTAATTTCTTAGTAGTTAAGGCAACATTAACAATTGTGTTTTGTACATGATTAGTTGTTTCCTTGACTACATTCCTTGAAGTGGTTGCAATAGGTGTACCATTTTATTTTAATGCATCCAACAATAACTTCCTTTGATGTGAGATGCTGCATAAATCTAAAATTGAAATGGTTTCCTTGATTTTTTTAAAATATTCTACAATGTTGTATTCCATGGGAACTATGTCTTGATTATTGGTTGAAGGTTTGCTTGCACTTTTGGAATTTAAAGGCCTTGTTATTGTTTCTTGTGTTTTCTTAATATTAGACTTATGAAGAGTAGAAGAATATTGTTGAAGAATAGGTCCTTTACTTCTAAGATTATAATCACTTGAAGTACAATTTTCTGCTTCTGTTTCTTCATCATGAACTAGATTTAACTTTGGAAAAATATCGCAAAGGACCATAGTTGTTTCTTCAAGGGATTCTTCTTTCTCACCCTCGACTAATCCCTTTGTATTCTCTATAGATTCTTCGGTCTATACATATTCATCAAGGAATCGATTTGCCACTAGACCCATCACATTAATCCATTGTGGGAATGATTTTTCTTAGCCATTAGCTTGATGATAATTACCAAAATTTTCCATAGCCAGACTTTCAAAATCTAAATTTAGTTTTGTCAAAGGAGTGGGTAATTCAGGTGGTTTAGGAGCCATTGGAATTCTAAAGAATGGTCTGTAAGTTATAGGGTTTGAAGTACCTTCCCTAGTATTCCTCTTGATGTCAATAATTTCATTAGTCAATATTTTGATTAGTCATTGCAGGTTTTCAAGATCCATAGAAACAATTTATTGTCCTTCAGGAGTAGCCTTATTTTGTGTTTTTTTTTTCAAGGAAAAGAAAAATAAATTGTATTCATATTTTGACAAAAATTACATTCTGAAGAAAGAATGATAGCCATGAATTTTTTCCAAAACAAGGAGAGGGGCCCCCATCCAAAAGCACTCAGTTGCATAACCACAAAATTTTTCCTAATAAACTATCCATATCTGGAATAGGAGGAAAAATGTGCAAAACATTGCATAGTCCAGATAAAATATATACAAAAAGTGAGGAGTAACAAATCTCCTATGTGTTGATGTAACACTGTAGAATATATATCAGTTTTGTAAGAAACTACACGTCAAGACATCAAAAAAACAAATTGGTCATGAGAGTTAAATCTATTTGGAACGTCCACGAAGTTCCATACAAGAAAAAAGATCTGAATTCATTCTCTGTAGCATGCAATGAGTGAAAAAGAGAAAAAAATGAGAATGAATCGGGTTTAATGTTGTGAAATAGAGCCTCCCATGTCATTTTCTTCAATGAAGGGTCGGTGGTAATAAGAAAAATTTGTTCAATATCTAGACTCTAAAATGTGCCACTGCCCATGAACCAAGAGCAGACCCTCCTTAGAGAGTTTGTTAGCATCTTCATTTCTTTCCCTTTAGACATGTCGAATGGAGAAATTTTTAGTATCCAATATTATTCTACAAGAAGAGGTTGGAGTCTAATGTTGTGGTATTTTTGAATTTTTCTTATCTAATTGATGATCACCATTGAGTCTCCAAAACGTTGAACATTGTTAATCCCATTTTCCCCGACAAAGGTAAGTAACAATTTTAGGACCATGAGCTTAGCATAATTGTTGGAACCTATTCCTACACCCCATTTGATCTTAAAACAGTGAGACTCTGATAGGAAAAGCATTGCTCTGCCCCCACAGTGAGAACCCTCATTTTGTGAAGCACCATCAAAGAATGCCCAAGGCCTCGCTCTGTCTACATGTTCTTCTATTATTTGTCTTGGTTGTGTGGCCTCTTTTTCTTTTGGGAAAAAAGAGAGAATTCTAAGGCTTTGTAAAACTATTTGTTCAGGTAGGGATGATTTATCCTTGAAAATATAAGAGTTTTGGGCCAATCAGATACCCCAGTTGATAAGAAGAGATAAATATTTTATTTTACGATTTTTGCACTCCTATAGTGAAGACTCCCATGCCTCTTCAATGGATGTATCTTTCGACTTACATTATTATTGTTGATACTGAGAGGGGGGTGAATCAGTATCAAGCACAATTTAAAAACCTTTTTCAACTTATACTTAAACCATTCAATTATATCCAATTAGAAATGAACAATAGTATAAGAGTTACACCAATACACCACAATACACCATGCACAATATATGAGAAATAATCAATAGTTTTTGTTCAAGGGAAGTAATGACTTCCAAAGGTAGCTATAGCTTCCAAATGTAAAGGGAGGGATAAAACTCCAAGAGGAAGATACAATCCTCAAATATCAAGAGAGATTTGAACTCTCCATCCTTGCCCCTTCCTTCCACCCAAGAATATATGAGAGATAATAAAACTTTACATTAAATCATCACCATCAACCAATCATCACATAGAACCTGATAATGCTTCCTGAGACTTCTTCAATTTTTGCAATTATTCAATTCTTGGAGTACTCTAATCATGTATATAATATTACTCAATGTATTCTCTGAAACTCCTCCAAGTTTCACTCCTTGAATCCTCCCCAAAAAGAAGTTATAGAAAGAATGGTAGACTTTATTCAATCCTGGTCTATTCAGGAGACCGAACTTGTACAGAATTCCCCGCGCTCAATATTTAACATCCGATTCTAAAACTCACACACATGAAACTACAGTCCGTACTATTTTCAATGAAATTTTTCCCATGTCATTTGGATTCTCGATGAAGAAGTTATGACTGTTTTACCCGGAACACATGTTTATTGACTAACTTTAGGACTAGTCACAAACCCTATCTTCCATAGAGTGTATCTCCATAATTATAGTGAATCAAGAGATGCAATTTTTACCAGAGGTACCTTGATATGTCTTATCAATACCATAGCGATTTCACCATCTGAAACATTCTAGAAAAAAAATTATAGCAAAAATGGTAAGATGACCTGAAAATAACATACCTTAGAACACATCACCAAAATACTTCATCCTTCCTTGAAATCCGGCCTTCTTTACTTCTTATTTCCTATGAAATTTGACTTATATCAAAATGAATGTATAATGATGTTTATTTATACCATTTATGTCACTTCATTTTAACATTAGGGCCGACCTGACACTTTCTTATTTTGTAATTCTTTTGTTTAATTATCTTCAGGGCCTACATGTACTTCCTTCTTCAATTCACTTTGTCATCTTCAAAAATTCATTTCTCCTCAACCATGAGGATCCACATGACATGCCACATACCACCAAAAACAGCATGATGTATACTATCCATTCATGGGTGTTGTATATGCATGTGCATTGTCCTTCATGTCCAAATACCTTTATCAATCTTGTAGTCCAAAACCCATGACTAGGGTTGACATCAATGACAACAACCAATCTTCCAAAAATCTCCCCCTTTGTCATTGATGGAAACACTCATGCTCCCTCTATCATCATGATCCCAATTTCTCTCCCCCTTTGACATCAATGGCAAAGGTTAGGGCTGCTCCCCCTGAGTTTAATGGAAAAATGTAACTCTCTTCTTTGGGGTTGCTCCCCCTGAACATGTGGCACTCAATAATACTTCACCCTATTTTTTGGTATTTGGGACTTTTTCTTCCTTAGAAACTTTTTGTGTGGCTTTTGTATTCTCTCTCTTCTTCATGTCTAGGATGTATATGTTTTTCGGTCTTCTTGTTGCAGTTGCAACCAATCTTCCTGAGTTATTTTCTCTGATTTTACATTTTCGGGAATCAAACGAAAGAGTGTATCCTTGATCGCACATTTTACTAACACTGAGTAGATATGATTCAAGTCTTCAACCAATAGAACATTCTTTGCTTTTAAATTTTTTCTTCCAAGCTCTACTAAACCTTCTCCAAGTATTTTGGCATATGAGTCATCTCCAAATGCAACATTGCCACCCTTTCTCTTCAAGCTGATGAATTTGTCATGTGTGAAGAACATCCACTGTCTATGTACCATTCATCTTCTTCTTTACATTCTTCAGCGGCCAATGCTATTCGACAATCTTCATTGTTTGGAATCTCTTTCCTTCTCCATACTATGGTTGGCATAGGGACATCTTCATTCATATATCTGTAATCTCGTGCTTTGTGACCAAGATAATTACATTTGTAGCATGCAATATTTTTGTCCATCAATGGGGGAAATGAATTATAATTTCTATTGACAAATCCATGATTATTTCCATATCTTCTATTTACACCATTCATGTTTCTTGTGTAAGTGTTCCTCTCATTGATTCTACAATTAATTGCCTTATGTCCAAAAAATTTGCAAGTATAACAATGACCAAGAAAGAAATGTTGATACCTTGGAGTAAGTGGGATTCTTTGTGATTTAGTCCATCTGGGTTCATGATCTATTCTTCTTTAGTTTCCTTCATATTGATTGAAGCTTCCTTGATTCCTGAGGGTAGGAGGTCTTCTTGGATATTCATCTCTTTTGTAATCATTCCTTCTTTCTGGCATCCTGGTCCACTTCTCATCAACTGTATGTGTAGCTCTTTCTTCAACCTTCTTGTTGGTATTTGCATCTTCTTTGTATGAAGTTTCACCCATGCATCCAAGATGTGTTAAGTATTTTGGCACTTGAGAGTTTCTTAAGCTCTTCCTCAATGAGACAACTTCTTGTTCAAGTTTCTCACAATCTT
>JASDQU010010368.1:51106-89253 GCA_032191745.1 Picea mariana | reverse complement strand
ATCGATTGCCATCAATGACAACCTTGATCATCTGCGCCTTGATCATCTGCGTCATCTCTGTTGTAGCCATATTTCCAACAATGTACTACCTTCTTCAACTCACTTTGTCGTCTTCAAAAATAAAGTTCTCCTCAACCATGAGGATCCACATGGCGTGTCACATACCACCGTAAACAACATGATGTATACTATCCATTCATGGGTGTTGTATATGCATGTGCATTTTCCTTCATGTCCAGATACCTTTATCAATCTTGCGGTCCAAAACCCATGACTAGGGTTGACATCAAAGACAACAACCAATCTTCCAACAATTGTCTGAGAGCCCTTGAGGATTCTGCCCAATTTTGATGGGTGAAAGTATAATCAAGGAACATGTGTAGGCTAGTTTCCTCCTCACCTTTACATAAGGAACACCATCCAGGTCCTTCCAAGCTTCTTCGCTTCATCCTACCCCAATTTGGGACCTTTGCATTGATCAAACACCACTGGAAGAGGCATGCCTTAAGTGGGAATTTTACTCTCCAGATCCATTTCCACCACCAGGCTGTATTAGGATGTAAGAGATCTAAATGAATTTTTGTGTATCCTACTTTTGGGGTGTTTAGTCCAAAGGGACTATGTTTCCAAACTAACTCATCTTCTTTATCAGTAATCCAGATGTGGCCTAGTTTTAGTGCTTTGGTATAGGAATTCCAAGCCTCCACAAATTCCTTGTCCAACCCCAACTGCAGACCCCCTTCCATTCTTACCCCCTTATTGTGTTTCTATTCCTATCAACAACTTGATCCAGGTGAACAAGTCCCCTGTCTTGGAGAGCTTCAATAACAGGTTGTGGGAGTAGATGATCCATGTTGCTACCTGGCCATGGGTCCTGTCCAATTATGACATTTGTGCCTCTTCCCACTCTCCAAGCTAGTCCTTGATTTATGACATGAAAATATTTTAATAAGGATTTCCAAATAATTAAGCAATGTTGGGTCTCCTTGCTCGGCCTTCTGATCCAATCCAACACGAAATCCAGTATGATATATTTTTGGAGAACCACTTTTGTCCAAAGAATTTAAGTGGTAGTCAATCTCCACCCTACCTTGGGTGCAAGTGATTTTGAAAAAAATTGTATGTTTTTTAAACCCCACCCCCCTAGTATATTTGGGGTTGCTATGTTTTCCCATTGTATCCAAGGAATCATAAAAAAATTCCTTTTGACCAGCCCAAAGGAATCTGAAACAAAGTCTCCTGATTTTTTATAGAATTCCTTTAGGGACCTAGGAAAGTGAGACCCAATAGATCGGTATGGATTCCAAAATTGTCTTTACTAAGATCAATCTCCCAGCTCTAGAGAGCCATCTAAAGCTCCAAGATTTCAAGCTATTTTCTAGTTTATTTAATATCCATACCTAATTAGCTTTCTTGTAATTGTTAGGTTTTAGATGGAACCAAAGATATTTTATCCCTTCAAAAGGATTTACATCAAAAGGATAAATATCCGTGTATAATTCTACCTTCTAATCCTCTATAAGGTAAAAACATATGGTGGATTTTTTACCATTGATCTGCATACTTGTGGCTCGACTAACGAGGTCTAGAATACTCTTTAAAGTCTTCGTGTCTCTCCTTTTTCCACTACAGAAAATTAGCACATCATCCACAAATAGTAGATGAGTGAGTCTAAGGGTTTGCGATAAAAAGACCCCTTGAAAATCCCCTCTGCATTTTACTTCTAGTAAATCCCAACTAAGCCCTTCTTCTATCATCAAAAAAAGTAAAGGGGACAATAGACAACCTTTCCTGAGTCCTCTCTTTGCTTTGAAAAAAGGCGAAGATGCACCATTTATGAGTACTGCGAAGGACACTGACATGATCCAACTAATAATATAATTTATAAAGGGGAGAGTAAAGCCTAAATGAGTTAACAACATCCTCAAAAAAATCCAACTGACTCTGTCATAGGCTTTTGAGAGATCTATTTTGAGGACTGCCCCTTTGGTGTTTTGGCTCTTCATGGTGTGTAATTCCTCCTAGGAAACACCAATTGCCTCATGAATCTGCCTTCCTGCTAGAAATCCAGATTGTTCTTGTGAAATGGATTTTGAGAGGACCACTTTGAGCCTGTGGCTGATGATTTTTGCTATCACCTTATAGACACAGTTCTAGAGTGAGATCGCTATGAAGTATTCCATTGAAATGGGATCATCCTTCTTTGGGATGAGGGAAATGAAGGTAGAATTGAAAGGGATATGTATATACCCATTTGTCCTTGACTCTTCTATGAATTTGAGTAGATCCTTTCGTACTAAGAAAAAAAAAATCGCAAAAAAATCCATGGACCACCCATCCGATCCTGGGATTTTGTCTTTTTAAAAATTTAGCACCACTTCTTTGAGTTCTTCTTCAAAGACTTTCTCCATTAAAGTCCTATTGTATTAATCTTCCACAAAGCTAGGATAGTTAAGGGCAATTTTAATGATGGCATCTAGGGTTGCTCATCTTTCAACAAAGAAACGAGTTTGAAAATTTTGGGATCCAAGCTATGCCAAGTCCTTGAAAGAAGTGAGTTGTTGCCCAGCAGGATCCTTTAGTCCCCAAATTGTGTTTGCCATTTTTCTGCCTTTTGCATAATCTTGGAAGAATTTTGTATTCTCGTCCCCATGATGAATCCAAAGGGCCCTAATTTATAGTCTCCACTCCTCTTCCCTTGATTGACGGAGTTGTCTTCTCTTTTTTTCTAACCTCAATAGAGTCTCTTTGCCTTCTGGAGATGAGAAACCTCGTTTTTCAGTATCATAGATTGATTGTAGTTCAACCTTTGTGTTGATGAGTTCCTGTTCCATCACCTGTTTTTTCTTTCTTTCCCATTTGATTGTGGCATGTTTGAAGGTTTTTAGATTGTTTGAAAATTGGAAAAATTCCCTCTTATCTTGGTTTAGAGGGATCCATAATTATTTTACTAGATTGATAAAGTCCTCCTCCTTTAGCCAAGTCGAATAAAATTTAAAAGGGCTTACTGGTTTTCTTGTAACCTATAGAAAAATGGGATAGTGATCCAATTCTCCTCCAATGCCCATCCATTGTTTGAGGAGAATAGGTTCATCCACCATGTGGGTGGATATTAAGAAATGATCTATAATTTTAGCAATATCCTCGTCCCATGTCCTCTTACTTATCCATGTTGGATGCAGTCTAACATGGGAAATGTATATAAGGTCGGATGCTTCCAATTTTCATCTAAAAAAATATGTTTGGACGTCCTCCTAGGCTCTATGACCGCATGATTTTGCAGGACCCAAAGAAAAATTTAAGTCCTTGTTATAAGCCTAATTTTCACCTAGTCTGCATGCCTGGCCTCGAGCCCTACTATTTTCCAATTCCTTGAGCCAAGCTCTTATAATAAGACCTCTTTTTTGAGACACATGTGCTATGGCCTTCTATAGCCCGCGTGTTCACACATCAATACGCATGCAGGCCTTCTACAACCCACGTATACTGACAAAATCATGAAAAATGGAAAGTTGCAGATGAGAAATAGAGTTTCGGGAAATTGCTAAAACCATTTGACTGCCTATGGCTAGTCATTCAACCGGATAACTACCTATAAAAGAAGGGGTAGGGGTCCCATTTGAAGGGAGAAGAAGAAGAGTATAGAAACTCTGCCCAAATTTATCCCCCCTTTGCCCCAATTTCCTGCATTTGTATTGTGAGGTTGAGTAGTTGGTGCATTGTGAAGAGGAGCCCAGGACCAAGTTCGAGGAGTAGTGTCAGCCACATATTGTAATTTTACTCTTGTGAAGATTAATACAAAAAGGAATACTTTTTTTATCCCACCATATCATGTGTTCAAATTGTTTATTTATTTTATGATATTGTCACATCTAACCCAACAATTAGTATTTGAAATGCATGTTTGTAGCTCTCTATTTGTCCATGTGTGAATGCAAGTCATATTTGGGAGGAGGCTTGCAGTGAAAGAGTGAGTGAAAGTGAAGGGATAGACATCAAATGAAGGATTCAAGGTAGAGTTACCTAATCTTGTTTGTACCTTTGTATTGCATGAATGTGGGGTTTTGTGTTGGGAGAATAGGAAAAAATAGAGGCCTTTAAATGGTCATTTTCTGCATGCATGATTAGAGCCCTTAAATGATAAGTCCGTAAGCAGGATTTCCCACTCACATCAGTCCCCCCCTAGAATGAGATTTCTTTCCTTAGTGAAATATTTGTCTAGAAGGTTCTCCCAAAACCTTTTTCGTTCTTGAGATGTCCCATACACATTTAGAATCATGAACACCATGAAAAGGTCCTCCACTATAACTATCATTCCAATTCTAGAGCCAAAACCCCATAAATTTTCCAATTTAATGGATTTGGTCCTCCAACCCATGACCAAACCACCTGAACTACCAGAAGCATCCAATCCTACAAAATTCCAACCTATGAAATTTTTTTCCAAAAAGAGGTACCACTAAGTTTGCATCCCCTAGTGTCTCTTGAAGCATGACGATGTTCGTTTGAGTTGACTCCACCAGCCTGTGGAGGGTGGATTTATTTGAGGGGTTCGCCAAACCCGTACAATTGAAGGAGATAAATTTAATTTTGAACCCCCTCTTGGGGTTGGCATTTCTCTAAGTTGACGTCCCACTGCCATGTTAGTGGCTGCCCAAGACTAAGTGTTTGCTAGAAAATATTTTCTTCCTCTCCATTTACTTAAAACTGTGAGCATAGGGTTTAAACCCAGGCCATCCAATTTTTGAGGTAATTCTCTAGTGACCTGAATAGGTCTATTTCTCAATTGGTATCGAACTATTTCCTCCTAGAAGATGCTTGAGGATTCTTGTGAGCAGTTGGTAAAAAGGAAGAGGGATGGACTGGGAAAGGTTCCAACGAGAATTGGGACAAAGGGGGTTCTAAGGATGAGGGGGAGTAAGAGTGATGAGATTCCAGGGAGAAATGGATATTCTTTAGAGGGACAAACAAATATTTCCCCAGAAATGACAAAGACTAAAAGTAAAAAATTAAGGAAGAAGAAAAAGGCCTGGGAGGCATACCCATATGAGCTTCAATACCCTTCCAGAGTAGACATCCTAAAGCTAAGTTAGTCTTCGTAGTGGATTTATTGAATCTTGAAACCGATCTCGAATTAGTGGAAGCATCCCCATCCTGGTGCCTCTGATCCTACCTAAAACCTTGGAAAGATGCATCATGATAAACCAAATACAATATACCAAGATTTAAGGGGTTAGTACAAGAGACCTCCCTCTGGGACTGGTATCCTATTTTCCCGAATTTATCACCTGAGGAGGAGGTCCTTCTGCAACACATTGAAAAAGAAAACTATGAGGCTCGATGACCATGTTTGTGGCATCGATGGCACTTGAAGGGTATGCCTTCATAATCAAGCTTATGCAAAAAGACCTTGTTTCCCCAGGACAATTCTAGGTCTTCATAGAGCCCTTTTATAATATTAAGAGAGACCAGGATCCTTTCCATCGACATCTTCCTAATGGAGATAAAATACGTGTCGATTTCCAAATAGGTTCCAAGGGTATTCCCAATTTTTCTGAAACATTTCACCTTCCAACACTCTGGTGGAAATCTCGATAGCCTAACCCAGATCAAAATTTCATCGATGCACTCATGGCTTGCGTCGAACAAAGGCAACCATTTCTTCATAAGAAGAGGTGTTGAGTATATACGGTAAGGAGTTCTCATAACCTTTTCCATGTCCCCCGCATTCTAAAACTTGAACATGAACCAACCCTTTACAAGAATGTGAACCAATGGTAACTGGTTTAGAGTGTCCACCCAATTATTTTGGACCCATTCTCTATGTTGAGTGGTGCCTAAGTGCCTACCATTTTATTTTCCCACCATGAACCTTTCAGCCATATATGAAACTTTGGGAAGCATGATGTCATCACCCAGGGACAATTTATGTGAATGAGGAACAATTTTAACTCCGACGTGGAGATTTTTTTTTTAGCAGCTAGATTCTCCCCTAATACCTCTAGATGCTTATTCCTAAAAGAACCCTTCTTTCTCCTTGTTGGAGTTGAATAAACCCCAAACAAACCCCCCTTGACCCTCCCCTGGACTGGACGAGAGGGATATTCCATAAAAAAAAATTATGGATCCAAAGAAAAAGTCTTACTGACTTCTGGGGGGTTGGAAAAAGATGTTGAGGGGAGAAATAAGCTGGATGAAAAAGGGTGTGATCAAAGATAGGGTCAACAGAATCGAAATCCTTTCTTTCTTGTTGATCACGGGATTGCTACAAGTCTGAAAGTGGTTGTTTGGGAAAATACCATCAAAAGGGGTCGTGTGCAAGGATCCTGAATTCGTCCACCATTAACCAGAATTGGAAGCCAGACCTCTTGAGGATGTGCTTTCCTAGGATGAGTAGGGTGGTAAAGATCATGAGGTGGTCACATTGGACTCCAGGCCTATATATAGACCACCAACTGATGGGGTTTGTTGGGAAAGAGCGCCCCCACAAACCAAATCCTGAGATTGTAGCCTGATAGAAAAAAAGGGCACAACACTTAGATCTCCAAGAATAAGAGACAAGGGATCCAACACAAGAGCGAAAGAGTGATCAACCGGAAAGTTCCAGATGAATTGTCATTTTGATGGATCTCCTTCATAGTATACAAGGTTTGTGTAACCGTCATAACCCCCCCCCCCCGCCCATGGAATCAATCACTCCGACAATAACTTCTCTCATAAATCCAACCTCCTCACACACCAAAGTAACTTCTTGTCTACTACAGCCATGGGTAGGGAAAACTGCAAGAGAAAGAGATCCTGACACCCAATACAGCTAGGGTTTCCTCAGAGAAAGATCCCCTCCTCTTATTTATTTTCAATTATAATAATATCGCCATATTTTGTGGTTTTGCTGGTATGATACCTTTCTTTATTTGTGAACTATCATTTTTATTAGATTTTTCTTTACATTCTAGCATTTCAAACTCAACCTTTTTAGCTTCTTCGAAGTTTTCTTATAAAGTGAGTTTGTATGCTCTCTTAACGAACATAGATATGGGTGTTTTTTGGCCCTTGGTTATAGAAGAAAGAGAATATTATAGAATAAAAGGTGAAGTGCAAACTGTGTGGAAGGAACGTTGACTGAGATCAGGTCGAAGTGGTTAAAGAAGAAGAAAAGAAAGAGCAAAGTAAGGGAAGATGAGTCATTGGACGAGAAGATCGAGGAGAATAGATCAGCAAGCAATATGGATCATGGACAACTCAACAAGCGGAAAAACTAACAATGAATGCTTTGGAGCACCTCGCAGAAAACATGGAAAGACAGGCTAGCGAAGCCCAAAAAACGTGGTTCAAGTTGACCTGGGGTTTTAGACACTTAGGGTTTTGGTATTTAGGGTTTTGAAACCTAGGTTTTGACCTAAGGATGTTTGAGAGCTATTGTAGTGTATAAGTAAGAACCTATATGGGAGAAGAAGAGTTGTTGTTGGTTCATGTTCGTGTTGAGAGTTGGGGAATTCGGTGTGAGTTGTTGCTGTGATTATTGTTGGTAGAGTGATTATTGTTGAGAGAGAGAGAAGTGTTGAGAGCGAGAGCCTTCTGGTATTGTAAGATCTTTAGTTGGGTGTGAAGATCGACCCTACAGCTAGGTGTGCAGGGAGGGGAGACAAATAGATAAGGAGAGAGAGATTTGCAAGCTAAGAGCGTAGATAGAACTGTATATTTTCCTATAATATCAAGAGACACAGTTATGTGGATGTAGCCCTAGGGAGAGGGTGAACCACGTATATCTTGTTGTTCTGTGTGATTGATTTTGTACTCTTTTACCTTCTGATTATTATGTTATTGCATTATTGTGTTAGATATGAGATATAACGATGTGAAGTAGGTTTAAGCTGGTAAATGATATCTAGATGTTGTGCTATTATTGTGTTGGATCCACTTTGCATTCCCTCTGGTTGTAGACACCTGTGTCCCGCAACCCCCTATTGCTACTTTGGTTGAGACTGCATCTGCTTCGCAGGTGTTGCTGAAAGGGCTAGTAGTTAGGGCTTATTGGTACGCTGTTAGAGCTGAACCCTAGGTCTACCCCTGTGCCAACAAATGGTTCTGTTGTCAGGACCGGGATATTTTTGAGGGAATGTCAAAGTGGTTTCCATCGAAGATAGGGATTCAGAAGTGGATAGAAGAACAAGAAAAGTACTTCGTGGAATCCTAGAACAAGAACCCTAACCTTAGCACAGAGGACTGGTTGGGAAAATATATCTTTACTGATATACACGAGATTTTCTTTGGACGAATTCATAAGGATCTATACGAGTGGTTAGCCAGACTAGTAGATACCCAGTTTGAGATCAGATCTATACCGCCTATGGTTTGGATGTCAGCGCTGATCAAGAAGGTAAAGAGGGTTGATAACATCGTGTTGAGAGAAGTAGATCACTGGTTTGATAGCACCATTGGAGGGTACATCACCGAATTTTCTATTGACAGATTAGAGTCATATAGCCAAGCAGAGAGATATTTCTTTAAGGGACCAAGAGGAAAATTTTTAGACTTTTTGAAGTTGAAAATCAAGATGTTATTGCATGAGAAGAACATATTGAAGATACAATAGGGAGTTAGATTGAAAATCTAATGTTCAACAATTCATATAGTGACAACGACACAGAGGTTGGACATATGCGCAGTGGGAGAACCTTTAGAGAAGTTCCTCTAGTGAACTCGTTTGAACTGAATCACGAACCACTAGCACAGGAAGAAGGGTTCTACATTGGAGAAGAAGAAGAGTTACTGAATGAGGAACATTCAGATTCCGCTAGGGCAGAGGCAGGGAAGACTGAAGAACCTCACCGAGAAGAATCAGAAACTTCAGGAACTGCATCGACGGCCGAAGTAATTAATATTACTCTCTTGTTGTTTTAGCAGTGTTAAGTAACCAAAGTAGTCAGAGTTATCCGAGCACTCAGAGCACTGTTACAAGAAGTTCAGAAAATACTCAGTCAGGAAACCTAGGAAGATCTATGGTAGATGAGATGAGGTTACTCGCCTTTAGGGGGGATGGATCTGAAGATCCTGATCAACACTAGTTTCTATGTGAATCTGTATGGAGTATTAAGAATGTCATCGAAGAAGCTGTTAAGAGAGATCAGTTTAGTACTACCCTAAGATATCGCGCACTAAGTTGGTACATGAAATTCATCCAAGGAGTTTCATAGCTGAAACCACTGAATGTCATTAAGACTTCATTGATTCTCGAATTCAAGAAACCCATGTCGGAATCATGGTGCATTACAAAGATGAAAGAAATTAAGCATAAAGTAGATGAACCTGTTTGGGAGTTTGATCAAATATTTAAAACCTTGACAGTCCGGTTGAGTTTTCAGATCCCAGATGAGCAAAACAAGGAATGGTTCATTGCTTCCCTCCCACCACACATCGGAGTCCCTTTGATGCAGCAGAAGGTTTCTTTGCAGGCTGAGGCATTGGAGAACGCCATAAAGATAGAATCAACCCTTATGGGAGAATCCATCTTAGGTATTAGTCAAATATTAATTCAACTAACTAGTTTATCTTTACATGTCAAAGATATGAAGAAGGACAAGGAAAAAGATAAAAGAGAAGACATATGGTGTATCAGATGCAATTCAAAAGGTCATGATAAGGAGAAATGTCCCCTATTTCATGAATACTTGTCTTTTGTAGCTTTGAGCCCTTTCAAGAAGGTTACTCTACCTTGGTGCGAGTTATGTAGAAATAAACATCGCCCTGGTGAATGTTATTACATGAAAAAATATGTTCAGACACCTACAAATATTTACTGCACAATTTGTAAATCTGTGGGCCATGATGAGAAGGACTGTAGAGCCTATGATCTCTTGCATGAAAGGTCAAGAGATAAATATAGGATTCAAGGAGAGATACAACAAGAGGGAAGCACTATGTAGTTTAATTCCCCAGGAAGAGGAAACTTCAACCCTTGTTGTGGATTCAGAGGAAGAGGAGGAGGAGGAGGCATGGTTCAAGGTCGAGGTCATATCATTTGTTATAACTATGCACAACCAAGTCACTTGGCAAGGGACTGTCAGAACTCTTTACCACTTGCAGTTACTACAACTCATTTGAACATGTCATAGAATATTGTCCTGCGTTGTTAGCCAAGCTTCAGGAGAGAGGAGGGGGAAACCAACAAGTACAACTAATTTTAGTAGAACCTCATGGAGTGGATCCCAAAGTCATTGTTATTACTAGACGATGCGTTGCTACAGGAGAAGACGGAGTGACCCCAGGGAAGACTACAGAGGAATCAAGGGTCATGAAAGTTGCAGAGAAGACACAAGAGTTTGATCCAAGGAAAGAAAAAAGGATATTTGAAGAGGCAAGAAAAGAATTCGGAAGAGATCAGTCTTCTTCATCAAAGGCTCGACTTGAAGTAAGAGAATGTGGAATGCCTCTAGAATTTGATCAATCTACTTTTCCCAGAGAAGGAAAAGAGGTAAGTAAGCTTATGGAATTCTTGTGCACTTCCATTAATTTGACAAAGGATGAAAGTGTTGTACAAGAACTACAAAATTTCATCAGACAGTATGAGCTAGGAAAGGTAGATCCGTTACTGATTAGAGTAGTACATCAAGTATCTAAAAAGAGAAGGACAAATAAGGAACTACACTTGAATGCTCAGATTGGAGATTATGATATAGATTATGTAGTCCTCGACTTAGGGTCAGAAGTCAATGTCATGACAAAGCAGACCTGGGCACTGATGGGAAAACCTAAGTTGATCTATTCCCCTATCATTCTTAGGATGGCCAATCAGCAGGCAATAAGCCCCTTTGAAATACTGGAACATGTTCCTATGGACATCAACGGTGTTAGAACATTTGTAGACTTCGAAGTAATTGAGATAGTTGACGACAGTTGTCTTTATCCCGCGCTGTTAGGAATTGATTGGGCTTTCAATAATTCTATTGTTGTTGACTTAAAGAAAAGAAGAATCACATTTGAAGGTAATGGCCTTAGGGTCATTGCACCTTTGTATCCTGATGAAGGTCACAAATACATAGAGCCCATCAGAGAAGAAGATCGTGCATATGAGCTAGAGAATATATACAAATTGACAGCAAGACAACAGGATTACATTAATCCTACAGTAGATGGGAATTTAAGTTGGAGAAGTGACAACGCATGTTCAACAGATTCAGAAGAAGCACTAGAGAATTGGCAGAACAAAATGTATGAAGTTTCTGCACAGAGATGTGCTAGATTGACCAGAGAAGTTCATTGGATTGGCACAACAATAAGTAATTTGCCCACCTTTGATGGTTTGAATCACTTAGAAACTTTCTTACTAGAATTTGAAAAAATTGTACCAGTACCACAGAGACTGTTGGCACTAGATGAGGCCTTGAAAGAAACACAAAAAAGATGGTGGGGAACGCACAAGAAGAACATCGCAGACTGGGTGCAATATCTCACTTTGATGACGGTGCAATTTTCAGATCAAGTAGAAGGGTGTGAAGTTAGATACATAGGTCAAAGCTTTCCGAAAGACCATGTGCGAAGTTGTGAGGAAGCCTGGAGAAACATTCCTCAAGAGAAGTGGGTGCATAAATTCATTAACAAGCTGGACACAGCGCCTATAAACTGGTATCTTCAAGTGGAATTGCGCCTCACCACTACAGATTGGCAAGGTATGACTCAAAATTTGGTATCTACATTTTTATTTGAAAGTCAACACCCTATGGTAGATCAAGCTTTACAATTTGTGAGATAGAAAGTATTTGAGGAGGCACCTAACCTCCCTGTTGAGCAAGAAGAGGATGAATGGATTGTGCCTCGTCATAAAGTACAGGGATGTTACAATATCAATGTCGATGAAGACGAAGATCCTAGGAATGTGAACATCGCAGAAACAGAAGGACAAAGAAACATAGAAGGACTGGGAGTCGAACTAAAATTTATTGGACATCCAATTAAAATCAAGAAAGTCATTATTGGGACAGAGGAAGCACCTAATATGGCCAATGTTGGAGATTATTGGGATGATGCCACTATTGACAAGATCACAGAATTGCTGCATGAATATCAGGACTTGTTTCCAACCAAGTTCACTAATATGAAGGGCATTAAAGGGCCCATGGGAGAAATGAAAATACCCTTGAAACTAGATGTAAGGCCATTCAAGCAAAGACCCTACATATTGAACCCAAAATGTAAGCAGAAAGTCAAGATTGAATTAGACAGAATGTTGGAAGCAGGAATCATAGAACCTGTTGAAGAATCATAATGGATTAGCCCTATGGTGGTTCAAGACAAGAAGATAGGAGAGATCAAAATCTGTGTAGACTTGAGGAAACTAAATGATGCATGTTTACATGATCCATTCCCTACACCATTTACTGATGAAGTGTTAGATAATGTGGGAGGACAGGAAGTCTATTCCTTCACCAATGGATTTCCAGGTTATCACCAGATCAAGATTGCCAAGGAAGATCGCCATAAGACCACATTTGCAACAGAATGGGGATCCTACCAGTACACAGCTATGCCTTTTGGATTGAAGAATGCACCAACCATCTTTTCCAGGGTGATGGTCAAAGCATTCAAGGATTTTTTACATAAATTTCTGGAAGCATATTTTGATGATTGGACGGTTTTTAGTTTATTGCAAAATCATATTGAATGTTTAAGAATAATGTTGGATAAGTGCAGACAATGTTAGATTGCCTTGAACCTGAAGAAATGAATTTTATTTTCACCCTTTGGAGTGCTGCTAGGCCATATTTTGTGTAAGCAGGGGTTGTTGGTAGACCCATCCAAGATTTCCATTATTGTTGACCTACCCCCTCTACTTCAGTCAGACAGTTGTGCACGACGTTGGGACATACTGGATACTACAGGAAGTTCATTAAGGGATATGCACATATTATAACACCCATGGAGAATATTTTCAAGAAATATTGTCAGTTTAACTGGACAGAAGAATGCCAGCAGAGCTTTGACACACTAAAACAGAAAATGGTTACTACGCCTATTCTGGTTTTTCCATATTGGAGTAAGAAATTTCATGTGCATGTTGATGCATATTCTATTGCATTGGGGGCATTGCTAGCACAACCAAGAGAAGGAGATATTGACCATTTGTTAGCCTTTTCTAGTAGGAATATTTCAATAGCTAAGATAAATTACACTACCATAGAGAGAGAAGGATTAGCCGTGGTGTATGCGCTGGAGAAGTTTCATCACTACTTGTTGGGAGGACACTTTAAAATGTTCATTGATCACTCTACGTTGAAATACCTAGTCAACAAGGTAGTGTTGGGGGGAATAATATGCAAATGGCTACTGCTATTCCAGGGATATGATTTTGAAATTGTGGTCAAGCCAGGGAGAATAAACAAGGGACCTGACCACTTGTCTAGGTTGGAACATGGAGAGGAACCTACTAGTTTGGAGGATCACACTGCCAAATGCACAGTTGTTGGTCGTCGGGAAGGTTGATGATCACTTCGTTGAGATAGTTCAGTTCATGTCAACAGGAATGGCACCTTGCGAATATACAGTTATTCAGAAGAAACAACTGGTAGTTCGCACTGCAGATTTTTCACTTATAGCTGGACAACTATATAAGATGGGACCTAATGAGATCCTAAGGAGATGTGTTATGGAGGCGGAAATACCACTGATTTTGGCAAAACCACATGAAGGCATCGCGGGAGGAAACTATGCAGGAAAATCAACAACACAGAAGTTTTTGAGAGCTGGCCTCTAGTGGCCTACTTTACACAGAGATGCTATGAAATACAACAGAGCCTGCGATGTATGCCAAAGAGTTGGAAAACCTTCCAGAAGGGATGAGATCCCTTTAGCACCCCAACTAACCTTACAGGCATTTGAAAAATGGGCAATTGATTTTGTGGGACCTATCAACCCACCAGGAAATCACACAGGAGAAAGATACATCATCACTGCGACAAAGTATTTGACCAGATGGGCAGAAGCAAGAGCAGTCAAGGACTATAGTGCAACTACAGCTGCGCGATTTATATTTGATGACATCATAACCAGGTTTGGATGCCCAACTATCCTCATGAGTGACCAAGGTACACATTTTATTAATAAGACTATTGAAGCCTTGACTCAAGAATTTGAAGTTCATCATCAGAAGAGCACTCCATACCACCCGCAGACAAATGGTACAGTTGAAGCTTTCAACAAGATGTTGGAGACTGCACTCACGAAGATCTGCAGTGTGAACAGAGATGAGTGGGATTTGAGAGTACCAACAGTGTTATGGGCCTATAGAACCACTTGTAAGAAGCTAACAATGAAGACTCCATTTAAGTTGGTTTATGGTCTAGAAGCAGTAGTACCTATGGAATATTTAGTTCCTAGCCTAAGAATTGCATCATTCACATATATGGATGACAATGGCACTGTGAAAAATAGGCTTGCGCAGTTGGTAGAGCTAGAGGAAGAAAAATTTATTGCAAGATTCCATCAGCAAGTACAAAAGGAACGAGAGAAGGCTTACCATGAAAGACACATCAGGAAGAAAGCCTTTAAGCAAGGAGATCTGGTATTGGTTTATGAAAACAAATTCATGAAGCATCCAGGGAAGTTTAGGACACATTGTCTGGGGCCATATGAGGTGGCCTATGTTACAGAAGGAGGAGCTACGCAGTTGAAGACTTTGAATGGAGAATGGAAGGAAGGTTTGGTGAATGGGAGCTAGTTGAAATTGTACTATGACAACCAACTACCTCACAGCTCTCGGTAGAACTAGAAGAAGAAGGGTCTAGGTACCAGGTGCATTTGAAATAGGGTACCAGACACAGAAAAGACAGTCTACACACAGTGGGGAGGAACAGAGAAGAAAGCATAGGTTGTGCTGTGCAGTCTAAAGTCGAAGTAAAACAACATATTCAGAGCTACAGTGCCTCGAGATGATTCACATGTGAGTGTTGGGGGCATGTTGGGCCTTGGTTATAGAAGAAAGAGAAGATTACAGAAGAAAAGGCGATTTGCGAACTACGTGGAAGGAATGTTGACTGAGATCAGGTTGAAGTGGTTAAAGAAGCATAAAATAAGGAGTGAAGTAAGGGAAGACAAGCCATTGGATGAGAATATTGAGGAGAACAAATCAACAAGCAAGATGGATCGTGGACAACTCAGCAAGTGGAAAAAGATACCAATGGATTCTTTGGAGCACCTTGTGGGAAAGATGGAAAGATAGGCTGGCGAAGCCCGAAAAAAGCGGGTCGAGTTGACCTAGGGTTTTAGACACCTAGGGTCTTGGTATTTAGGGTTTTTACAGCTAGGTTTTGACCTAAGGATGTCCGAGAGATATTGTAATTTATAAATAAGAACCTAGATGGGAAAAGAAGAGTTGTTGTTAGTTCGTTTTCATGTTGAGAGTTGGGGAATTTGATGTGAGTTGTTGTTGTGATTATTATTGGTAGAGTGATTATTGTTGAGAGAGAGAGAAGTACTGATAGTGATAGCCTTCTAGTATTATAATATCTTCAGCTGGGTGCGAAGATCGACTCTGCAGCTGGGTGCGCAGGGAGGGGAGAGAAAGAGAGAAGAAGAGAGATATATGCAAGCTAAGAGCACATATAGAACTGTATGTTTTCCTATAATATCAAGAGACACAGTTCTGTGGACGTAGCCCTAGGGAGAGGGTAAACCACGTATATCTTGTTGTTCTGTGTGATTGATGTTGTGCTCTTTTGCCTTCTGATTATTCTGTTATTTCATTATTTTGTTAGATCTGAGATATAACGGTGCGAAGTAGGTTTAAGTTGGTAAATGATATCTATATATTGTGCTATTATTGTGTTGGATCCACTTTGCATTCCCTTTGGTTGTAGAAACATGTGTCTCGCAACCCCCTATTGCTACTTCAGGTGAGACTGCATCTACTTCACAAGTGTTGCCGAAAGGGCTAGTAGTTAAAGCTTGTTGGTGCACTGTTAGAGTTGAACCCTAGGTCTACCCCCGTGCCAACAGTGTTGGTAGAGCATTAACATAAACCTCTACTTGTATTTCCTCAATAGGTTTGGTATCAATTTTAAATTTATTAAGAAGTGTAGTAAATTTTGATTGAAATCTTTCGCTCTTTCTTTGGTAGCCATATTTAATGCAAATTGTTTTGTCATCAAGGCTCATGTTGTTGTTTCCTCCCCAAACTTATCCAAGAAAAGTTCCTGAAATCCAACACAATTAATTATTGAACTAACTAGTAAATTAAAATACCATGTTGAGGCTTTTTTTTCAAAGGTGTAAGGAAAAAACCAGCATACAACATATTCATATTGGACATTTAACAATATAATTTCCAACACAAATTGTTTGATATGATATTTAGGAAGACCTGATGTATCTGGATCATACTTCAGTAATATTCTCTCTGGATGTTTAAGTAAACAATGAACTTGCCCCAGTATATGTAATGCGCCTTGGGCTAACCAAGATTGTTCTTGATTATTGTTATTCTTATCCATATTAAGGTTTTCATAATCTATTTTTAAATTTTAAGAAAAAATTTCAGAATTTTTAGAATTATCTTCTAAGTTTTCAAAAGTATTTTCTGTTTTAAAATCACACTCAGAATTAACACGATTTGGGGTTGGGGGAATTTAATTGAGAGGATAAATTATTTATTCAATTGCAAAATCAATCAAATCTTCTACAATATGAACTAAAGTACCTTTAGCAGTTTATACAATATTTATGGATGATGTCTTTTACCGAGGTAATAAATGGGCAACTGGTAAAGCATCAATTCGCTTAGAAAACACTCTAGTTATTTGGTGAAAAGCATTCACTTCTTCATTTGGAACAACATATGGAATATTCAGATACTCCTTAGCACCTTCTACCCTAGAGGAAGTTGGTCTATAACTTGAAGATTGAACAATATTTTCAAGATCACTGGGAGTGTTTTCAATATGTGGGACCGACTCAACAATACAATGATAGACCCTCCTTCTAGTGGAAAATCTCTTGACATATCCTAGAACCAAATGTCAAGCAACAGGGGTTATGTCCAAAGAAAAGGCCCAATCATATTTTTCTCTATTTGGTATGGCACAACACTCCATATTATAAGGCATGACAACCTTAATGATGAGATTTAACAGGTTAAATAATTTTTTCAATATTTTCTTGATTCTATTAAATAACATAAATAAGCATTTAAACACACAAAAATCAAAAGAACTTGCAGAAATCAAGATAAATTGTAAATCTACAATGAAAAAGAATTCATGGCTCTCTTAAAACATATAAATAATACCAATTTTTTAAATACAACACAGAGAAATAAATGAAAGAAAATTTAACTAAGATTTTATTTTTAGAAAGATGAAAGATATGTTGAAAAAGAAAGAAATTACAAGAAATTCATTTCTTACTGAAAAATATGACAGGGAAGACCACCAATGGTGGGGATTTCTCATGAAGAAAATGGCAGGGAAGACTTGGAGGTCATATTTGTTTGCATGGAGTAAAGAATTGTTGCACTAATTGAGATGCTAACACCATTGTTGGTAATGAAGGGTAAGGAGGCCAACACCATGAAAGAGTCAAGCCTGGTAGAATCACCTTTTAAGACCCTCCTCAAACAACTGTTGGCAATTTTGAGAGGCACACTAAAGGCATCGGTCCGAAGCTCATGAGGAAATGGGCTATGATGGCCAAGGGCTAGGAAATGAAGGCCAAGGGATTCAAATCCCCATCGTAGATAAATAGAAGCCAAAGCATGAAGGCCTAGGATTCGATGGACAAGGAGCCATCATGAGTTCAAATCAAACCACTCTCGTCAAGGAAAGAGGAATTGGAAAAAAAGACATTCCCATGGAGGAAAATTTAGCTGGAATAGGAGTGTGCAACAATCCACTCAAATATGCTTGTAGAGGCTTAGAAGAGAGAAAAAAAGAGATGATTCCACCATCCAAAGTTTCTTCAAGTCTTGGAGGACCAAACAACCAAGCTAGCAAACATCATCATAAACTGAAGAGGTATGGAATAATTTGTTTCTGTTGCAAGAAAAGGGGTAGTAACGATAGCGATTGTTGGCATTCTAGAAGGCCAAGCAACTCATGTAGGAACTATTTCTAGTACTGCAGATTGACTGGACATTGAGAGGCCAAATGTTGGAGGCTTCACCTAGAACTCCATCTGAAGAAACAAATAGCCAAGAAGAAATCTTGGAGAGTCAAGGCCAAGGGGAAAGAGGATTTTCTTTCCCTTGCATCCCAAGGAGTAGTGGTTGTCCAACAACTTATTGTAGTAGTGAATTTCATCTCCAACCATGAGATGGATAGTAGGGTTATGTTAAAGGAAACCACTATTCAACTCTTATCTTCCATCTTACAATGAAGACACCCTTTCTTATAGATTCATCAGAGTCTACTTGATGATAGGAGAAGAAGAAGATTGACAGAGTTGAATCTTTTGGGGACCAAAAGCTTGCAAATGTGGAGGTGTGATATGAATAGAATCATCGCCCACAATATTTTGTAAATATTGTAATAAGCATATAACATTTTATTTAATTCTAGTTGTCTTTTTGGAAAAGTT
Organism: Picea mariana; assembly: GCA_032191745.1. Lineage (NCBI taxonomy): Eukaryota > Viridiplantae > Streptophyta > Pinopsida > Pinales > Pinaceae > Picea > Picea mariana. The sequence continues at coordinate 70,689 of JASDQU010010368.1, read as the reverse complement.
GAAATTGGAAGTGAACCATTGTGATGGCTGGCCTTCCAAAGGAAACCAATTAAAACTAAAGGTTGTAGTGAAGAATGAGGGGAGGCAAGGAGAATTGGGGGACAAAAATGACATAAATGGAATCTCGAAGAAGGAAACCTGCTCGAAGTTCGATGGATGAAGGAATCAAGAAGTCTATCCACACTGATCAAAGGTGTCTTTGAGCCATGCCCATCTGCAATTTTGGTATCAACAGTGAGTAACAATGCACAAAGTATGTGTATAACTTACCCCTTTGTAATTTTCTCCTAATCATAGTAAAAACTTCCATTGAATGTTGAAATTTGTGTGTAATTGCTTCAATTTTGTGGCTTCACATTAATATGTAGCTCTAGTTTGAGTTGGATTGATTGAGGCAATCAATTTGATTAATCTTAATGGGACATTCCATTCAATATCTTATTGTTTGGCACTATTATCAAATGAATCGACTTAGTATGGAGATTGTATGCAGTTGGGTGGCATTGAATCCCCTGTCATTCTTTGGTTGTTGGAATGAGACAACTTTTGTGTATACACCATATGCTATAGGACAATGCGAATGCATTTCTCGTTAATGGGAACCTTGGCTCATGCATACAACGTTTATTTATTTTCATTTGACTGCTTGGATTTCTAGTTATGATTTCCCCTTCAAATTGTAATGCATTTGGATTTCCAACTTAGCAAAGGAAAAACATGTATTTGTTTCTTTTTAAATTAAGTTGTGGGTTTTCTTGGTTCAAATCGGATTTTCTAGACCGTTCGGTATTTTGGTATTGGGCTATTCCCCATATATCTCGTTTTCTTGTATACCCAAGTTAAATTCGAACTCATCTACAACCATTTACTCATCCGTGTTTGGAGGTTCCATGTAATCTTGGTTCATCTCTTTTGAGACAAAGCTACCATCCTTGATGGTTCTCACTCCACTAGGGAACACTGCAAAAGAAGGAAACCAAAGGTTGGGATGCTTGTTTCCGTTGGTGGAATTGTGCCACAAAGAGGTGTTTCATTTTTGTTTTTCTTGCTAAAGGTAGCATCTTAGCCTTTAAAGTTCAACATAGGTGTGTGTTATGAGTATTTTGGTAGTTGCTAGATACTATTGTCAATTGACATAACATTGTCAGGTTTGGAAAGGATATTTGTGGGAAAACACATGTAGTTCTCCTAGTGATATTTTGTTGGCTTGAGAGTGAGAAAATATTTTCACGTGCTTGGAGTTAAAAGCTCCTATAAATGCTCAGTTAAAAGATGAATTTAAGAACCACTAGACCACAAGCAATGTAAACCAAGCAGTGAACTAGCCTGAAGTCAGAGTTCTCATAACCATATCAATGAGTTGAGCCTCGAAACCAATGAGCAAAGAACAAAATATAAATTCCGCAAAGGATCCATGTTAATGAAATGGATATGCCATAGGCCCACTATTTATGGATCAAAATAGGAGTACTAGGAAATGAAACATCCAAAAGAAACCATGTTTAACAATTTGCTAGCATGGAAAAAGAGCGAATGGCTCAATAATGTAGGTTGGCCTGCCCTAGTGGAAATCACTAATTTTGGACATGCAAGGGTATTATCAAGTCTCTAAAATTAACGAGTCATGAAGAACATAAATATTGCTTGAAACACAAAATACATAATTTCAATTTTCAATTTCATCTACTTGAATAAACCCATTCTTTCTGAGCAAAAGTCTTGTTAAATTAGTTATTTATCCTTTAATACTAGGACACTATCTATGTGAATAGATAGGTCCCAACTTCATGAAATTCCAGCTCTATTCCTGTCATAGACAAGAAACAGACAATGTTATAGTTAAACATCAAAACATCAATCTTAAAATAACTTGCATCAAGGAGATGTATCTCCAATGTTGCAATGCTAAATACAAAATATAGAACTTATTTTTACCTAATATGCAACCTTGAATTGGCATATAGTAATCTTGCTATGATAAAGAATTTCCAACCTACTCATAAAATAAAGAAACAACGAATTCAATCAAATAGAAAGAATCCCATAATTTGTGCTATTCCATTTACTATTTCTTGCACCACCAATGGAACGTGTATACCAAAATAAGAGTCCCCTGGGCCCTCATATATATTGGATTGGATAACCTAGAGAATAACCTAGGGTGCAGAGTAATAAAATACAATATAAATGCATCTAAAAACACCCTAGAACTTAAACCCTCACGGAAAGAAGACTCCAAAGATCAAACCCTAAGTAATCTGAGGGCCAACTTCTCTCACCAACATTAAAAGAACTCATAATTTAGACAATATTTGGTGTGCTTAAGGGAGGTCTAAGTTTGTTTATATTTAAGTATTATGGGTCTTTTTAGGGTCAGGATTTGCCGAGAGTAGGCCTAAAAATACTATATGTTTTCCAAGTCACTAGAAAACATCAATAGGAAACAACAACAACATCATGAAACATCTACCTCCTAACACCATCATCTAACCCCTTGGGGACCTAGAACCACGATCCATATCCAAGATAAGCATATATACCAAGCCACACCATAATAAGATAATATGCTCCACAACCATCCATAAGTACAAACAAGGGATGATCAACAAGACAAGCACATGTGAGAAGACCACCAAGCAACAAACACAACCACCCAACAAAAAATTGAGACCCTGCTAAGCCAAAGACCAAGTAACCAACAACAAAATTCCATCAATGTGATGAAACTCACAAAATGGAACATCTTTTTGAAATGCAATTATCCCATTCACTCAAAACAATTGATAATGCTCTTTGAAATGCAATTATCCGATTCACTCAAAACATCTTCGCAAAAGTGAAACTTCGCTAGAGTGAGCGATTGCCAAAATACAGTAACCCATAAGTTTTAACCATGTGAGCCGTGAGCGAGTATAATTTAGTGGTACCAGATGGAAGAAACCACTTAAGAGATCAATCGAAAACTGTAGGCCTGAAACAAGTTGAACAAACATTGTTAATGGCCGAAAACAAACCAGTTGAGCGAACCAAGAAGATGAGTCAATGGCTTGAGTGAGGTTGATATTGCAAACAGGCGAGTTGGTAGCACGAGAGTGATGACTCATGACTAAAAACAAAAATCCCACTGAATCAAATCGAATGTCTGCACTATTTCGTCCGAATCGAATCACAGTCGAATTTCTGTACTAAAATAGCCAATTCAGTCGAATTTTGTAGCTTGGGTGGAAAATCCCACTCCCTTCGTTACCAGAAATCCTTCTCTTTTCTTTGCACTGAACCTCACGACATGCTTTTTATTATTATTATTAGCTTTTCATGCTTAGAATGGCTGTATTAGGGATAGTAGGATCAGGTAGCTTTCTTTTCAATTGTTTAACTAAGAAAGATTAATTTTTTTTTGAAATCATGGACAGTTTCCAAAAATTTCTAGAGAACAGTAAGAAATAGCATTAGCGATTTCTGAAAGTCATCCTTCAGGAAACATCTTGGAAGTCATTTCCGGCATAGAAAAATTCAGGATCCACGAAACAAGTCCGAATCGAACGGAAACAGTTCCCTGGATTCATAGTCATAGTCATATAGATATAAAGACCTCCTTCATACCTTTCGTGTAAAGCAATACAGAGGAAAGATCCAATTGAAATCCAAGTTCTTGAATATGGACCACTAAGTGTTAATTCATGTCAACTTAGAGGAAAAGTTTCATCTGGAAATTGTCAGTATGACCTGAGACATTCAAGAAGCTCGATCATTATAATGTGTTGGGGAAAATTGTAGCATTACAAGGCATGGCCAACACTGAAGACCATTGCATCATCAGACCATTAAAATCCACAAGTAATAGATGCCTAAGATTTAGTAACCAGAGAAGTAAAAAACCTTTCCTTTTGTACATTCAAAGAATTCCAGATACAATAGAGCACAGAAGTAGATACAACTTACAAAGTACCAAACATTAATGTATTGTGTCCATGTAACCAGCTAAACTGTCCTTGCTAAAAGCCAACCAAGTAGTGAAGGCTTAAGACCATCCTACAGAAAAGAAGGTCATCATCTCATAATGTTCTTCAAAGAGTTGAACTCTTCCAAACCTAGTAAAAGTGTTTAAGGGTCTAGTCTTCATCAATCATATAATCACCTTGCAGATTAGCAGAAAAACTCTTTAAAGACCACCGAACCACCTAGTTGTAGTACTTTCCAAACATGTCTGACATTTCAAACATAATTCATCATTTTTAAATAAAAAATAGATGAATTTCTATTTTCATAGAGGTATATTGAAAATGCATCAAACGTCCTTGCATTTTTTGTTTATTTGTCTATCATGAATGAAGGCAAACACTTGCAACAAGATTATGACCAATTCGGCTGCAGCAAAAGAAGATCAGGCCTGCAGATAATCCTTCCCATGACTTAATACCTACTGATTGATATTGACGGACTAAGATGCCACTGCTGTTATGAGGACTGGGAGAGGTGAGTCAGCAAAACTTCAATCATATTCTAGTACAACCGATTTGCCATCTTTATTACAGTAAAACTGATTGTTGGTGAGTTTCCAAAAAAGTGAACTCTTCATAAACTTGCTCCATTGGTCCATTAACATCTGGATATAATCCTCACTACATTCCTTGTTTTTATGTAGCTATTCCCCCTAATTGGTCATTGATGCTTTGTATCCTAATCAAAACACAGGTTTCATTATGCTTCTATATGGTTTGATTGCCAGTTCTTCTAAACAAACTCTCTGTTTGAATATTTTTCTAATTTAGCATTTAATTAAAATAAAATTTATTGATATACATTTTTTTAAACTGATAAACTAAACCAAACTAGTGTGGCCCTGGCAAGTGATCCCTTGCTTCCATTAACAAAACTGAATGTGAAGATATATTTATGTTATATTCAAACTTAATTAAGCTTAAAATTATTGATAAAAGTTGATCCATACTTATGCTGGTGATGGCAAGCTAACCTTAGTAAATTATTTTGGCAGGCAAACAAGAAATATTTATATTGATTTCCACACTACATTTACAAAAATGTGATGTTGGAAGCCAGCCCCTGAAAGTGCTTGGACCTGGCTGTTGGACAACACTGTAATCCTCTAGCCACTCTTATGGCAAAAAGTCTAGTTGCTAACACTATATCTTTGAACCCATTTCATATATATTGAGTTGTCATCAAAACAGAGAACAAAAAAGCTTTGGTAGATGACATTAGAAGCCTTGAATTATTTTGGAATTGCATGTAAAAATCTCAACACCAAAAACAATAGCCTCCTTGAAAACGAAGTGGGCTAGCTTGTGTTTCCTCCTTCAATCCTTAACCAAAATCCATAAAATCGGAAACAACAATTCCCATACTGGCACTATCTAGACCATTACTAATGAATGCTGAGATTGGAGTTCACTAGGAGCCTAGAAGACAGATCAGATATGCAAGAGAATAGATACAAATTTTAATTCTGAAAGCCATCATACTATTCCTCATTTTAAATTGGAAGGGGCATAGAGGCCTTCATACCACTGGAAGGAGTGGCCTGTTCTAGGCATTCTTCTCAAGATACAATGCATTTGACCCTTTGACTTCGCTATCTTTGCAACTTGCTCCAAGGCTGTGGTCTTTAGTGACTGAGGTCGTCTTCCAACCCATGAATCCACTCCTCAACATCAAATTTGATTTCTACATCTGCATGGAAGAATAGAAGGCATTGTGGACTCCTTCCTTCGCCCTCAGGTAGAGTGCCCGATTCACCTCAATGATGGAGGAGCTAATGTTAGATGTGCATTTTCCCTAGTAGCCTAGCATAACATCTAAAAGGAAAAATTCAACCTCTGTTGAAAAATGGTAGAGCGTGCGCTTGTCTCTTGTATGCCCAATATTTGGAGAGTGTCATGCTTCCACATTGCTCCAAGGACTTCCTTCCTTCCTCATCCTCAAAACACCAAACCTCATTCACAAAGTACCAAACATTGATGTACTATTTCCATGTAACCAGCTAAACTGTCCTTGCTAAAAGCCAACCAAGCAGTGAAGGCTTAAGACCATCCTACAGAAAAGAAGGTCATCGACTCATAATGTTCTTCAAAGAGTCGAACTCTTCCAAACCTAGTAAAAGTGCTTAAGGGAATATTTTTCATCAATCATATAATCACCTTGCAGATTAGTAGAAAAACTCTTTAAAGACCACCAAACCACCCAGCTGTAGTACTTTCCAAAACTGTCTGACATTTCAAATATCATTCATCATTTTTAAATAAAAAACAGATGAATTTCTGTTTCATAGTGGTATATTCAAAATGCATGAAACGTCCTTGCATTTTTTGTTTATTTTCCTATCATGAATGAAAGGCAAACACTTGCAACAGGAATATGACCAGTTTGGATGCAGCAAAAGAAGAGTTTCATTGCGATTCAGTTTTTGTAAGAACAAACTCTTTACTAGTTTTGCTCAATTTTAAATTGATTCATATCGTCAAATTTCTATTAAAGTTTTAGGGAAATCAGAATACTGACTATGTATCACCAAATTCCCGAAGCTTGCTACAAGATTGACAACTCCCTACAAAAGCGTTTGACTGTCGGGGCTGACTCTGCTCGGCCTGCCGCACCTTCTAATTCATCCCCTTTTCGTCAGAATTCTGATTCCGTGGTTGAATCCAAGCTATGGCAAACTGAGAATATGTATGTAGTGTAACGAATCCAGCTATGAGGGAGAATATCTATCGGCAGTTGGGGTTTCATAGCAAGCATCAGGTTTTCCATCTGAAACAACACTCTAATAACGATATCAAACGGCAGATCGAACCGTTGAAACTACTGAACATAGTTCTCTATCAGAAGAACTTGCTCGGGCTCTGCATCCTCCGCAGCTCCAGTTCATGTGACCATCTCCAACAGGAGGTGCTGCGCAAAGTGGTTTTCGATCCCACTAAATCAGATCGATGGCTCAGGCTTCATCGCGGCAAGTGTTTTTGAGCCAATGTTTCTTTCTGTACATTAATTATACCACATTCATTAATGACAAAATGTTTTTACGATTTAAAATATACCTTAGAACATCATAAAATTTTGATTAAATCTAAAGACTACAACAATGCAAATTAGACACTATTTCGAGAATGATGGGCAGATGTGTTAAATCAGCATCTCAAATGCTGAACAAGCAAATTCTATCCCTTCAATGTTTGACTCGGACAACACATCAAATGTTTAACTATTTTGGACTGTTTGCGTTTTCTCTAGTTAATGGTTTAATTGACTTAATTTTTTGGACTGGTAGCGTTTTTCTCTGGTTAATGGATTTTAATCATTGAATTTTTTAGACTGGCTTTTTCGGCTGTAAAATGGCTTTTAATAGTTTATGCAATGTAAATTTCTCTGGTTAATGGTTAAAATGGCTTTTAATCGTTTATGCAACGTAAATTTCTCTGGGTAAAATGTGTAAACAAAACAGATGAACGAGATTCGAACCTGTGACGTTTTCTCTGGTTAATGATTAAAATGGCTTTTATTCGTTTATGCAACGTAAACAAAACAGATGAACGAGATTCGAACCTGTGACGTTTTTCTCTGGTTAATGGTTAAAATGACTTTTATTCTTCTTATCCAACGTAAAGAAATGAACGAGATTCGAACCGGTGACCACTTGTTGTGCACCCAACAAAAACTTGTACTTCGAGATGTGATTTCTCTAGCACTGTTTTATTTGTTTATATATAGACATTGAAAAATATACTAGTTAGAAAACTAAATAATACTAATTAAAAAACCTTAGTGAAAATTCAAAAAATTGACTACTTGGTAAAGATGGTAAACAATCATTACAGGTGCCTTAGTTGAAATTGTATAGCATTTGTGAGAATGAATGTGTTCCCACTTTATATTTGATTTGTTTATATCTAGACATTGAAAAATATACTAGTTAGAAAACTAAATAATACTAATTAAAAAACCTTAGCGAAAATTCAAAAAATTGACTACTTGGTAAAGATGGTAAACAATCATTACAGGTGCCTTAGTTGAAATTGTATAGCATTTGTGAGAATGAATGTGTTCCCACTTTATATGAGTATAAAAAGTTCTTGGACAAGTGTGACTAATGCCAAATCTTTGGAGAGGGAGTAAATATTAATATGTTTTATATTAGATTAATTTTGCAAATGAATATAGCTAATTTTGGTTAATTTAAATTTATGATTTTATTTTTGTTACGATTTGATTTTTGATCATTAATATAAACTATATTGGAATTATTTTGGACAAATATATATATGTGATAAAAAAGAGTGTTAATATCCAAAACTCAACATAAAGTTATGTTATTGTAAAAAGATAGCTTGCAAAGCAGTAACATCACATAGACAACAACCACAAGCCATGTTTAATGAGCCTTTACATATTTCATAAATGATGTTATCATCAACAATGTGAAATAATTCTTTAACAAACTATGTTCACATGCCTAAAGTTGGGATGAAGGTATGGTGCATAGGAATGCAAAGCAAGTTGCTTCTCCTATGCTTGTGTAAGTTGAACCTAAGCACTCTACAAGCCCATATCTAACTATGCAACAAAAACACTTAAGATTGTTAATGGAATACAGGGATGCATGAAACAAATATCCAAGCATCTAAGGAAAATCACAAAGAGAGAACCGGTCTACTCATTCTCATTTCTCAAGCATACTTACACTCGATACATTCATGCACCTTAGTGCTTATTTCGACCTTAGCCTTCCACACATAGTCCATAGCCTTGAAAACTTTGCCCTCCGCATGTTGCTAAGAACCAATCTTGTTCTTTTGTCTTGGTCATGTTCTTCTCTTCTTCTTGATTTCACCCTCAATCTCACTCTTGGGCTCTTGATTCTAAATTGCCAACCCTATCTACTTCTTTGGTGTCCTAATTATAATCTCAGTAGTAAATGATTTTCATTTATCTCTTAGAAATCTCTACTTCATTGACAATCCATCTTCTATGTGCACCTCTTTAGCTTCCATGTACATTACCTTCATTGCAATCCTCTTTTGACTTTCCATCACTCCCCCACACATGCTTCATGATCTCCAATGCCATCTTCTCTTTGTTCTATATTGTCTTTCACATTGCACCTTGTGCCACACTCTCAATCTTGCTTTGCACAACATTTGTATCCAATCTCTTACATTGTGCATGCTCACTCTTCATGCTTGGATTTCTTCTAACTTGGCATATTTATCATAGAACTTATTCCAAAGATCCTCCTTCCGCATTCTTATCTTGCACACTTTTTAGTCTCATTGTTGTGCTACTCTCTATTTGTATCTTTCTATGAAACCCCTCCACAATTTTGAATCAACCTTCCCCTGTGAACATAAGTTTGTTCATCCTCCAACACTACATGTACATTGTCCTTCATCAACAAATTCTTCTCTCCCCTTAAATTTTTTCTAATAATCATCTTCAAAAATCCAAGTACTCTCATCAACTCCTCTATCTTTCCACTTTATTAAGCACTACTTGTATGCTCCATTGCATGTCTCCAAAGCCTTCTTGTCCAATACTTCTTCAATTCCCTCTCCCTTATTCCTTCACATTTGAATGCACCAATCTATCTTGGTTTGTTCTTCATTTGTTTCATCCTCATGCTTTATTGCTTTTCATTCATATAGATATGATGCATTCAATATTGATGAAATGTCCAACTCTTTAGGCAACTCCACTTGGTATGGATTATCACTAAAATTTATCTTTATCTGATATGCACCTATCTTCTTCACAGTCAATTTTATATGTGTTCATAGGATACTACTCCTTCTGTAGAAGTTCCATCACTTCATCTCCAACTTCAAAAGCTTTATATCACTTTGTGTGCATATGTGCACTCCTTATACTCTTCATTCTTCGGTCCAGAGTATCCTATACATGTGCATATACTCCTCTCTTTTTTTCTACAAATTCTTTAGCATCATCATTTCTACATATCTCTATGGGAAAATCAACTAAATAACTCCTCTCGCGATATCAAAAGGTGATTTCCCATTTGATGTCTTCACAAAACCATTGTATGCAAACTATGCCTTCACCAAAAGTCAATCTCATTATTCTATATTCTCTCCAACTAAACACCTCAACATTTTGCTCAAACTTCTATTCACAACTTGGATCTAGCCATCCATCTATGAGTGACATATTGAACTATATTGCAACTATGTCCCTAATTGCTTCTCCTCCAAAAATGGCCTAGAAACCTTGTTCCTCTATTTGATGTGATAGCCTTTGGCAATCGATGCAAATAATACCACTTCCTCAAAGAATTAATTTAGGCAATGAGTTGCATCATTGGTCTTTATACAAGGAATGGAATGTACCATATTCAAAATCTTATCAACCAGAACAAACAGAGCATCAAATCCTTGTTGCATTCTTGGTAGTCCAAGTACAAAATCTATCATCAAATATTTGCAAGGTATCTTTTGTGTTGGTAGTGGTGTGTGCAATCCTATATTCTAACTTGTACACTTAGCCATATTACAAACTCTACATCTCTCAAAAAATATTCTTATGCCTATATGATAACTCATCTAGTGATACCTTTCCTCCAACATTAAGTTAATGGTTTTATCACATCCAAAATGTCATGCTAAACCTTCACAATGCAATGTTCTTATTGATTTATTGTGCAACAAGCCTTATGGTATGCATAAATACTTCTCTTAAACAAGTATCCTTCCTATAGGAAATACTCTGTACTATGATCTTGCAAAATTGAATTTCTACATCTCTCCCAAATTTGCACAAATTTTTGGTTTAGTGGGTACATTTCCCTTATTTTCACAAACCCAATGAATTTTTTCCTTCATCGACATTAGCACCAATCCTCTTTTTCCCATCCATTCACAATTCTATTCTCTTTCCCAAATGTGTGATTCAACATAAAAATCTAGCCTTGTAAAATCTCAAACCACTTCAAGTGTCTTTAATTCAACTTCATATGATTCTGAATAAACTTTAGCACTTGATGGTATGTACACGATTCCTTTGGAAACAAATAATGTCTCCAATGCTTCAAAATATTTACAATTGCATAGAACCCTTGTCATATGTCAAGTAGTTCTTCCACACCTCATTCAAACTCTCGTTGGAGTACACTAATGGCCTTCCTTCTTGGCTCAACAATATGCTAGTAGCTTCACCACTCACATCACAATCAAACCAAAATACTTCACTAAAGTCAATAAACGCCAACACTGATGCCTCGGTAATATATTTCTTCAATGGTTAAAAACTTTTATGCACATGGTGTGCACATGCACATCCCAAGTGAATCTATGGGCCTTCATATTGTCTGTCATAAATGTGCAAATGGTGTTGAATCCCTTAGTGAACTCTTGTAAATATTTACAATACCATGGAAAGTCCTTACCTCAGTAACCTTCCTTGATGTATGCCATTCCAAAATACCTCTAACCTTCTCTGGTTCCAAGCTCAAACCTTCATGTGATCTGGATTATATAGAGAATGAAATGAAAAGTAGGAATATGAATGGAAACACACACACACACACAAATATTGCAGAGAGAACAATAATACATTGAAACTCAAATTCTATAAATGAATGCAATAGGAAAATACTATAAACTGCAAAGCAATACAAACTAACTAGAATGGTGGTAGCTTATCTCTGAAGAGAGAGGTATCAACTACACTCATTCACAAGAAGACATTACAAGTGGATGGCAATGGCCTTTTAACATGAAGTACTAAGCCCTAGGAGGAAAAAACCTTAAAAATCCAAAACCCTAACCCTATTCATTCTTTGGTCTAGACTATTCTATACATGTGCATATACTCCTCTTTTTTGTTCTACAAATTCTTTGGCATCATCATTCCTACACATCTCTATGGGAAAATAAACTAAAAACTCCTCTCTCAATATCAAAAGGTGATTTCCTAGTTGATGTATTGACAAAACCATTGTATCCAAGCTATGCCTTCACCAAAAGTGAATCTCATTATTCTAGATTCTCTCCAACTGAACAACTCAACATATTGCTCAAACTTCTATTCACAACTTGGACCTAGCCATCCATCTATGGGTGACATGTTGAACTATATTGCAAATATGTCCCTAACTGCTTCCAAAAGTCCTCAAAAAATGGCTTAGAAACCTTCTTCCTCTATTTGATGTGATAGTCTTTGGCAATCCATGCAAATAATACCACTTCCTTGAAGAATAAATTTAGGCAATGAGTTGCATCATTGGTCTTTATACAAGGAATGGAATGTCCCATATTCAAGAACCAATCAACCACAACAAACAAAGCATCAAATCCTTGTTGCATTTTTGGTAGTCCAAGTACAAAATATATCATCAAATCTTTCCAAGGTATATTTTGTGTAGGTAATGGTGTGTGCAATCCTATATTCTAACTTGTACACTTAGGCATATAACAAACTCAACATCTCTCAAAAGATATTCTTACACACATATTCTATCTCATCTAGTGATACCTTTCCTCCAACATTAAGTTAATGGATTTATCATATCCAAAATGTCATGCTAAAACTTAACAATGCAATGTTCTTATTGATTTATTGTGAATCAAGCCTTATGGTATGCGTAGCTGCGTAACTAATTCCCCTAAACAAGTATCCTTCCTATAGGAAATACTCTCCATAATGATCTTGCAAAATTGAATTTCCACATCTCTCCCAAATTTACAGAAATTTTTGGTTTAGTGCATACATTTCCTTTATTTGCACAAACCCAATGACTTTTTCCTTCATCGACATTAGCAACAATGCTCTCTTTCCAAAATGTGTGCTTCAACATAAAAGTGTAGCCTTGTAAAATCTCAATCCACTTCAAGTGTCTTTAATTCAACTTCATATGATTCTGAATAAACTTTAGCACTTGATGGTATGTACATGACTCCTTTAGAAACAAATGATGTCTCCAATGCTTCAAAATATTTACAATTTCATAGAACCCTTATCATATTTCAAGTAGTTATTCCACACCCCATTCAAATTCTTGTCGGATTACACTAATGGTCTTCCTTCTTGGCTCAACAATATGCCAATAAAATCACCACTCACATCACAATCAACCCAAAATACTTCACTAAAGACAATAAATACCAACACTGATGCCTCAATAATATTTCTCTTCAATGGTTCAAAAATATTATGCACATGGTGTGCACATGCACATCCCAAGTGAATCTACAAGCCTTCATGTTGTTTGTCATAAATGTGCAAATGGTGTTGAATCCCTTAGTGAACTCTTGTAAATATTTACAATACCATTGAAAATCCTAACATTAGTAACATTCCTTGATGTATCCCATTCCAAAATATGTCTTACATTCTCTAAATCCAAGCTCAAACCTTCATGTGATATGGATTATACAAAGAATGAAATGAAAGGTAGGAATATGAATGGAAACTCAAATTTTATAAATGAATGCAATAGGAAAATACTATAAACTGCAAAGTAGTACAAACTAGCTAGAATGGAAGTAGCGTATATCTGACGAGAGAGGTATCAACTACACTCATTCACATTACAAAAGGCCGACAATGGCCTTTTAACATGGAGTACTAGGCCCTAGGAGGAAAAAATCCTAAATATCCAAAACCCTAACCCTAGTCATTCTTCAGTCCAGAGTATTCTATACATGTGCATATACTCCTCTCTTTTGTTCTACAAATTCTTTGACATCATCATTTCTACACATCTCTATGGGAAAATCAACTAAAGAACTCCTCTCACAATATCAAAAGATGATTTCTTAGTTGATGTATTCACAAAACCATTGTACGTAAACTATGCCTTCACCAAAAGTGAATCTCATTGTTGCTCGTGAGATTAATTCTAAGGCTCAGAGAATAATGTCAGGCATCAAAGGTTTTAAAATGAAGTATTTTGTGACTGCTTTTTCTACCTTAAATTTTATGAGAAATAATCTTTTAAAATATATTAATAATAAGACAGTACAAAGGTTGTATTTCGTTATCTCAGTCGCAATTGTAATGTCAAATGATGTAGGAAGATTTACAAAACTGATAAACAAAATCAGGTATCAATTACAGATAAGTCTCACCTTGTTTGCAGTAGAAGAAAAATAGAAGATGCACCCTTGAATAGGATACAAAATGCAGTTATTCAAGCAGATCACAGGTCTTGTTTTACTTACAGTAATAACATAGGAAAAGTTGTTACTAAATGAAACTATGGCTCAGGGCTTGGTTTTCGATCCCACTAAATCAGATCGATGGCTCAGGCTTCATAGCGGCAAGTGTTTTTGAGCCAATGTTTCTTTCTATACATTAACTATACCACATTCATTAATCAGAAAATGTTTTTAAGATTTAAAATATACCTTAGAACATTATTGTGATGTCTTTGAATAAACCCAAAGACTGCAGCAATGCAAATTAGACACTATTCAGAGAATGATGGTCAGAGGGTTTAATCAGCATCCCAAATGCTGAACAAGCAATTCCCTCCCTTCAAGGCTGACTCTGACAGCACATCAAATGTTGAATATTTTTGGACTGGTAGCGTTTTCTCTAGTTAATGGTTAAAATGACTTAATTAATTTTTTGGACTGGTAGCGTTTTTCTCTGGTCAATGGATTTTAATCGTTGAACTTTTTACACTGGTTTTATCGATTGTAAAATGGCTTTTAATAGTTTATACAACGTAAATTTCTCTCGTTAATGGTTAAAATGGCCTTTAATCGTTTACGCAACGAAAATTTCTTCGGTTAATAGTTACAATGGGTAAACAAAACAGATGAACGAGATTCGATCCCGTGACGTTTATTGGTAGCGTTTTTCTCTGGTTAATGGATTTTAATCGTTGAATTTTTTAGACTGCTTTTATCGACTCTAAAATGGCTTTTAATAGTTTATGCAACGTAAATTTCTCTGGTTAATGGTTAAAATGGGTAAACAAAACAGATCCAAATTTTTTTCTTACGCCTATATGCTATCTCAAATTTTTTTCTTACGCCAATATGCTAACTCATCTAGTGATACCTTTCCTCCAACATTAAGTTAATGGTTTTATCACATCCAAAATTTCATGCTAAACCTTCACAATGCAATGTTCTTATTGATTTATTGTGCATCAAGCCTTATGGTATGCATAACTACTTCTCTTAAACAAGTATCCTTCCTATAGGAAATACTCCATACTATGATCTTGGAAAATTGAATTTCTACATCTCTCCCAAATTTGCACAAATTTTTGACTTAGTGGGTATATTTCCCTTATTTGCACAAACCCAATGACTTTTGTCCTTCATCGACATTAGCACCAAAGCTCTTTTCCCCATCCATTCACAAGTCTATTCTCTTTACCAAATGTGTGATTCAACATAAAAGTCTAGCCTTGTAAAATCTCAATCCACTTCAAGTGTCTTTAATTCAACTTCATATGATTCTGAATAAAATTTAGCACTTGATGGTATGTACACGATTCCTTTGGCAACAAATAATGTCTCTAATGCTTCAAAATATTTACAATTTCATAGAACCCTTGTCATATGTCAAGTAGTTCTTCCACACCTCATTCAAACTTTCATTGGAGTAAACTAATGGCCTTCCTTCTTGGCTCAACAATATGCTATTAGCTTCACCACTCACATCACAATCAACCCAAAATACTTCACTAAAGTCAATAGACACCAACATTGATGCCTCCGTAATATATTTCTTCAATGGTTCAAAACTCTTATGCACATCCCGAGTGAATCTACGGGCCTTCATATTGTTTGTCATAAATGTGGAAATTGTGTTGAATCCCTTAGTGAACTATTGTAAATATTTACAATACCATGGAAAGTCCTTACCTCAGTAACATTCCTTGATGTATGCCATTCTGAAATATCTCTTACCTTCTCTGATTCCAAGCTCAAACCTTCATGTGATTTGGATTATATAGAGAATGAAATGAAAAGTAGGAATATGAATGGAAACACACACACAATATTGCAGAGAGAACAATAATACATTGAAACTTAAATTCTATAAATGAATGCAATAGGAAAATACTATAAACTGTAAAGCAATACAAACTAGCTAGACTGGTGGTAGCTTATCTCTAAAGAGAGAGGTATCAACTACACTCATTCAAAAGAAGACATTACAAGAGGCTAACAATGGCCTTTTATCATGAAGTACTAAGCCCTAGGAGGAAAAAACCTTAAAAATCCAAAACCCTAACCCTATTCATTCTTTGGTCTAGACTATTCTATACATGTGCATATACTCCTCTCTTTTCTTCTACAAATTCTTTGGCATCATTATTTCTACACATCTCTATGGAAAAATAAACTAAAAAATCCTCTCTCAATATCAAAAGGTGATTTCCTAGTTGATGTACTCACAAAACCATTGTATCCAAGCTATGCCTTCACCAAAAGTGAATCTCATTATTTTAGATTCTCTCCAACTAAACACCTCAGCATATTGCTCAAACTTCTATTCACAACTTGGACCTAGCCATCCATCTATGGGTGACATGTTGAACTATATTGCAAATATGTCCCTAATGGCTTCCAAAAATCCTCGAAAAATGGCTTAGAAACCTTGTGCCTCTATTTGATGTGATAGTCTTTGGAAATCCATGCAAATAATACCACTTCCTCGAAGAATAAATTTAGGAAATGAGTTGCATCATTGGTATTTATACAAGGAATGAAATGTTCCATATTCAAGAACCTATCAACCACAACAAACAAAGCATCAAATCTTTGTTGCATTCTCGGTAGTCCAAGTACAAAATATATCATCAAATCTTTCCAAGGTATATTTTGTGTAGGTAATGGTGTGTGCAATCCTATATTCTAACTTGTACACTTAGGCATATAACAAACTCAACATCTCTCAAAATATATTATTACACATATATTCTAACTCATCTAGTGATACCTTTCCTCCAACATTAATTTAATGGTTTTATCACATCCAAAATTTCATGCTAAAACTTCACAATGCAATGTTCTTATTGATTTATTGTGCATCAAGCCTTATGGTATGCATAATTGTGTAACTAATTCCCTTAAACAAGTATCCTTACGATAGGAAATACTCTGCACAATGATCTTGCAAAATTGAATTTCTACATCTCTCCAAAATTTTCACAAATTTTTGGTTTAGTGTGTACATTTCCTTTATTTGCACAAACCCAATGACTTTTTCCTTTATCGACATTAGCACCAATGCTCTCTATCCCAAATGTGTTCTTCAACATAAAAGTCTAGCCTTGTAAAATCTCAATCCACTTCAAGTGTCTTTAATTTAACTTCATATGATTCTGAATAAACTTTAGCACTTGAGGGTATGTACATGATTCCTTTAGCAACAAATAATGTCTCTTTTAGCACATGGTGTGCACATGCACATCCCAAGTGAATCTATGGGCCTTCATATTTTTTGTCATGAATGTGCAAATGGTGTTGAATCCCTTAGTGAACTCTTGCAAATATTTACAATACCATGGAAAATCCTTACCTCAGTAACATTCCTTGATGTATGCCATTCCAAAATATCTCTTACCTTCTCTGATTCCAAGCTCAAAACTTCATGTGATTTGGATTATATAGAGAATGAAATGAAAAGTAGGAATATGAATGGAAACACACACACAAATATTGCAGAGCGAACACTAATACATTGAAACTCAAATTCTATAAATGAATGAAATAGGAAAATACTATAAACTACAAAGAAATACAAACTAGATAGAATGGTGGTAACTTATCTCTGAAGAGACAGGTATCAGCTACAGTCATTCACAAGAAGACATTACAAGAGGCTGACAATGGCCTTTTAACATGAAGTACTAATCCCTAGGAGGAAAAAATCCTAACCCTAGTCATTCTTCAGTCCAGAGTATTCTATACATATGCATATACTCATCTCTTTTGTTCTACAAATTATTTGACATCATCATTTCTACACATCTCTATGGGAAAATCAACTAAATAACTCCTCACAATATCAAAAGGTGATTTCTCAGTTGATGTATTCACAAAACCATTGTATGTAAACTATGTCTTCAACAAAAGTGAATCTCATTATTCTAGATTCTCTCCAACTAAACACCTCAACATATTTCTCAAACTTGTATTCACAACTTGGATCTAGCCATCCATCTATGGGTGACATGTTGAACTATATTGCAACTATGTCCCTAACTACTTCCAAAATTCCTCCAAAAATGGCTTAGAAATCTTGTTCCTCCGTTTGATGTGATAGTCTTTGGAAATCCATGCAAATAATACCACTTCCTTGAAGAAAATATTTAGGCAATGAGTTGCATCATAGGTTTTTATACAAGGAATAGAATGTACCATATTCAAAAACCTATCAACCACAACAAAAAAGGCATCAAATCTAAATGCTGCATTCTCGGTAGTCCAAGTACAAATTCTATCATCAAATCTTTCCAAGGTATCTTTTGTGTTGGTAATGGTGTGTGCAATCCTATATTCCAACTTGTACACTTAGTTATATAAAAAAATCTACATCTCTCAAAAAATCTTCTTACACCTATATGTTAACTCATCTAGTGATACCTTTCTTCCAACATTAAGCTAATGGTTTTATCAGATCCAAAAAGCCATGCTAAACCTTCACAATGCGACGTTCTTATTGATTTGTTGTGCATCAAGCCTAATGGTATGTATAAGTACTTCCCTTAAACAATTATCGTTCAAATAGGAAATACTCTGCTCTATGATCTTGCAAAATTGAATTTCTTCATCTCTCCCAAGTTTGCATAAATTTTTGGTTTAGTGGGTACATTTCCCTTATTTGCACAAACCCAATGAATTTTTCCTTCATCGACATTATCACCAATGCTCATTTTCCCATCCATTCACAATTCTATTCTCTTTCCAAAATGTGTGCTTCAACATAAAAGTGTAGCCTCGTAAAATCACAATCCACTTCAAGTGTATTTAATTCAACTTCATTTGATTCTGAATAAACTTTAGCACTCGATGGTATGTACATGCCTCCTTTGGGAACAAATAATGTCTCAAATGCTTCAAAACATTGACAATTGCATATAACTCTTGTCATATGTCAAGTAGTTCTTCCACACGTCATACAAATTCTTGTTGGATTACACTAACGATCTTCCTTCTTGGCTTAACAATATTCCAATAGCCTCACCACTCACATCACAATCAACCTAAAGTACTTCACTAAAGTCAATAAAGACCAACAATGATGCCTCAACAATATTTTTCTTCAATGGTTCAAAACTCTGATGCACATGGTGTGCACATGCACATCCCAAGTGAATCTATGGGCCTTCATGTTGTTTGTCATAAATGTGAAAATGGTGTTGAATCCCTTAGTGAACTCTTGTAAATATTTACAATACCTTGGAAAATCCTTACCTTAGTAACATTCCTTGATGTATTCCATTCCAAAATATCTCTTACCTTGTCTAAATCGAAGCTCAAACCTTCATGTGATCTGGATTATATAGAGAATGAAATGAAATGTAGGAATCTGAATGGACACACACACACACACACACACACACACACACACACACACACACACACACA